>JAUZND010002788.1:0-33569 GCA_034780555.1 Coelogynopora nodosa
ACCGGGCTCTTACACTTGTGGATGTAGTACAGGAGACGTTTTATTCACTGAGGCAGCAATGTATGGATATACAGTCGGTTATCAAGAAACTGGAAAAAACGTGGGAGATAATCCTCGTTTCGACCACACGTGCGTTAAAAAGTCGTGTAATCTACCTACGTTAACAGGAGCCACTAGTGAATCATATATAGTGAGCGAAAATGCCATCGGTAGGACGACCGTATATACCGGCACAGCCGTTATTTTCACATGTAAAATTGGTTTCATAATACAAGGTTCAAACTCTGTAACATGTTCAGATGGAGAAGTTATGGTGGCTCCCATGTGCAAAGAAGCGAAGTGTTATGTACCGATATTGCCTACTGTTCGACCTCCCATATTATTCCCGGCGAGTGGACTGCCTGTTGCGTATAATGAAGTAATTCAAAAAGATTGTACTGGCTATCCGAAGGGCACTGCTACATCTCTAAAGTGTGTGTTTAACGAAGCGACCAATGCGTATGACATATTTTATGGAACAAGTCTATCATGCGATGTTCTAGATTGTGGATCTGTACCTACTTCAACCATGTTTAATATAGTAACTCCAACTGAGACCTACGAAGGACAGACTACTACCATGACGTGTGCAGATGTAACTCACGTATTTGCTGACACACATGACAATTCTCCTAAAACAATTACATGTAATGCCGGCACATCGACAAAAAGTGCATACTGGGATCTCGGAACAAATGTCTGTGGTCTGAAACAATGTCCCTATATCAAGCTTCACGTCGATGTCATACAAACCTGGACGACGACCACTGATGTGTACGACATAGGAGCAAAAGTGGCATTTTCATGTACTACAGCAGGATATACGGCTAGTGTAATTACGTTGGATTGTGTAGTTGGAACAACTGCGGGTATATGGTCTACTTCTAACGTGGTTGAAGTTTCGTGTGTTGGTAAGTTTATTTCTTTTATAAAAATAAAAGAAGAGTCATAAATTATCATTTTTAGATTCGGCCGTCCCCACCTTCACAACGCCTTGCGTTCCCATCACAGTAGTTAAATACGCAATACCCACTGCTTTAGTACCTCCTATTGCAGCTGACAATTCTGCATTTGTGCAAGTAACTCTTACAACTCCTGTTAATTTCGATACTACTGCTCCTATATCTACTAGTGTTACATTGACTTACACTGCGACTGATGGTGCTGCAAACACTGCCACATGTGATGTCGTGATAACTGTTACAGGTAATACATTACTAATAATACATTCACAATATCCATAAAAACATTTTATAAATATAAATAAATAATTATAGACATTTCGACAATTACTTACACTTGTCCGGTTGCGTCATACATTGTAACGGTCCCAAATAACGGTAATATAGTGACAGTCAACAATCCTACCACTATAAGTGGGTTAACTGATCATGTACTGACTGATACTTCATACGATCACACTTCAGCTCAAGTGGGGTCATTTTTCGTACGAACTGCTACAGGTAGTAACACTGCAGGACAAACAGGTTCTTGTAAATATGCCTACTCGATAAGGATTCAAAATTGCGGTGATGGTATGTTGAACGCTCCTCTTAATTCTGTAGTTACATACGATACATCTGTGAGTACCAAAGTCACGGCTAATGTTAAATGTAATGCGGGGTATTTATTGGCGAGTACTCTAACGGACGTAGGATCTTATTCGTGTACTCTAGCTACTGATACTGAGTGGGTAGATGCTTTATCATCCACATTTATAGAAGATTGTGTGCTGATAACTTCGTCAAAAAAGATATTTAATATAATTGTAAGTTATACTTATCCCACGGTTATTTTGACTGCGCCGTGTGATGGTCAACAAACAGTAATCTTTACTGCAGTAAATCAAATCATTCTTAATGAAATTAAAAGCATTTGTTTGTCACTTTACCCTGCAGAGACATGTACTATTACAGAAGAAGTTGCTCCTATAATAGGTGGAACTGCAAAGCAGACGTTCACTATGTCTTATTCTGTTGTGCCTGATAAATTTTACGATACGTTTGTGACTCTTTACAAATCGAAACTTAGTTCTAGTGTTTCAACTGTATATCCAGCATTTTATACACTTGTTTATTCAGGGTGTGATTCTCTCGTTTATTACGGCTTTTCAACGCCTGCGGCTACAGGTAGCTGTTTGACATCATTGGTCAAATTTACTGATCCAACTTTATACCCCCTCTCCGTTTGCTGTAATTTAAAAATTAAAAACACTATATAATTTATTTTTAGTGCCTTGTTCGAGTGGCCAAAAATTCGCGTCGTCTACATGTACCATCTGTCCTGTTAATACCTACTCTAGTACAATAGGAGCAACCGTGTGTAATGCATGTTCAGGCTCCAAAGTGACAATTAATACAGGGTCTAAAACAGCTATACAGTGTCTGGGTAAAAGATTTAAATTAATAATTTATACAATTTTGTACTTTTTTTAAATACTTCTTAGAAACATGTAACGGCAACAGTATGGCAGTACAGTCCAACAGTTATGACAATTGTCTTTTGTGTACTATGGATAAATTTTACAGTGCAAGTGCATGTACTACATGTACAGCTTCTGGTCGACAGAGTGCTGTCGACTTTATTAGCTGCGTTGCAATTTGTCAACCGGGGTCCTATTCATCTACTGGATATGGAACATGTACAAAATGCCCTAAAAACTATTATCAGAACCTCCCAGGACAACAAACGTGTATACAATGTCCTGATACGCAGTATAGTGACATTATTGGAAGTATTGTGTCAACAGATTGCCAGGTAGTCATATGTCCGACTGGTACATGTGATACATGTGGTACAGCTACAAGAAATAAATATTTATGTACAAAGTGTCATCAGAGTGTTGTTGAGACTTCTCTGCCTTCGTGTGTTGTCAAAAAAAAGGACTGTTTAAAATTCAAGTGTTGGAATGGTGGAACATGCTATATAGATGGTCTAGATGGCTTACCAAAATGTAGTTGTACTACAGGTATAATGAATAAATTTATATATTTATAATATATTCTATTTAAATCATAATAATGTCGCTTAGTCTTTGATGGAAGTGATTGTCAATTTTCAATCCCAACCTGCTCCAGTACTAATTGTCAGTTTAATTTGGGTGGTGTATGTCACGGGAATAACTGTATCTGTCATCCTGCCTACACGAAATTAAGTACATCGACTGAGTAATTAATTATTTTATTATAATTAATATTAATCTCTTTTAGTTGTTCGTTGATGATTGATAATTGTGCCGCAACAAACACTTGTCTAAACTCTTCCATTTGTAAAAACAGAGGTGTTCGTCAATACTGTGATTGTGTAGGAAATTTTGATGGTCCAACCTGTCAAAATGCAGCTGGTAATCAAATATTATTATATTTTGGGAAAATTAATTTTACAAAAATATATTTTACTAGAATGAATAAATTATGATATTTTTTTGGAAAAATTTTTTTTTCACCAATTTAACTAAGATACTGATGTAAAATGACTATTTTTAGACCTTTGTAAAAGCAAAATTTGTCGAGGCACCTGTACCCCAGCAACAGGGGCATGTACTTGCAATTATGCAAATACGGGACTAGAATGTTTAGAAATGAGATCGTACTGCATTTCTACAACATGCGGACCAGACCAATTGTGCTACGAAGACTACGTAAACAGCAGAACTGTATGTATATGTAAAGCGAGTTATGTTCAATATCCAAGCGCCCCTGCGACAATTACATTAACCACTGGGACCACACAAATTCAAGCAAGCATTGGTCAATGTACCATTATCACTGCATGCAAAACAGCCACATGTACCAACGAACAGAGTTGTGCTGTCGTGGGAAAAGACTACAATTGTCTATGCAAATTGGGTTATAAAGGAAAAACGTGCAGTGTTGTAATTGACAATTGTGTGACAAACCCTTGTTTAAACCAAGGAGTATGTACAAGTATCGTGGGAGGTTACACGTGCGCGTGTGGGTCGAGTTATACTGGAAATACTTGCGAAACGTATATTAAAGGATGTATAATGGGCAAGTGCGACGCTACTGGTACCGCATCGTGCAATGAGCTCCCGAGTATTACTTCGTCTCAATGCATCTGTAAGTCTGGATATTGGGGCGTGTACTGTTCCGAGATTTACGACTGGTGTAGTACAAAGCCCTGTCTAAATGGCTCAAAGTGCGTTAAGGACATTGCTGCATATACATGTGAATGTGGAACAGGCAGTTTGTGGACAGGAACAAACTGTGATCAACTGATAACGAAATGCACTACTACTACATGTGGAGCTAATGGAAGTTGTGTTGAGGTTTACGGAGGTTTTTATTGCAACTGCAACGGTGATTATTATGGAGATTTGTGTGATAAACAAGTGATATATTGTGACGCAGTCACGTGTAAAGATACTGCGAGCAATTGCGTATCCAAAACTACCTCCATCACGTGTACTTGTACGAGCACTACCACCGGTACATACTGTCAGTACGACTTGGAAGCTTGTAATAGCAAAAAGTGCAAAAACAGCGGCGTATTAATCCGACAAGAAGCAGATTACAACTGCAAATGTACATTTGACTTTTCTGGCACTCTCTGTGAAACGAGCAACGACGATTGCCTAGGACTTTCTGATCTACCAACTTGTTTGGATGGAATAGGTCGATATTATAGAAAATGTGCCCCGGGAAAATACGGCACCTCGTGCACCGACATGATTGACGAAAACTTTGATTTATATTTTTATAAAAATTTGTACAGCAGTGGGGCGACCAATCTCTTCCCCTTCAACATTGATACGACTGAAATAAGTATAGGATTTTGGCTCAAGTTGGATTCTTTGGAAGGAACAATGCTAAGTTTCTTTAAATTATCTTCTCGATATGATTTAAGCTCTGGAGTAGAGATTTTAAGACTTGATGCCAATGCCATATATCTAATGTTTACGGATACAACCATCAAGTCATATTATACTTCTAGTGTAGTCGCTATCAACAAATGGCACTACATGACATTCACATGGAACGCCGCAACCTCTGCAAATTTATACGTTGATTCCGTCAACATATTTACACAACTAAACTATGCACCAACTTTCAAAATAGACATTTACGGTTCAATTTCCCTGTGTTCACACTATGTTATCAAAGAAAACATGTTTATACCTAATACAAAGTTGTGGGGTTGTTTGAGTAAAGTGAGAGTGTGGTCTACGGAATTATCATCAGCAGAGGTGGCTACTTTATCAGTGAGCCCTACAGCCTCAATTATAAAGATTCCTACTTTGTACTGGAGTCCGTATAATGTGGAAAGTGGAGTAGTGTTGATAAAGCCTAGTAGAACTATCGAGGTGGATTGTGCATCAGGGAAAGTGACATCTAATTGTGCAGTTGTCGTGACGAAAACGACACCTATTTTTTCATTCTGTCCGTCTAGTTCAAATGACGTAACGCCGGATAGAAGAATTATATCAAATTGGAGAGTTCCAATAGTGCTGGGAGCTTCGACAACGCCCACGTCCAATTACGCATTAGGTTCTTACATGAATGTAGGGCAGTATAATGTCGTATATGTGGCGTATGACGCCGACTTGAATGTGGCCATTTGTCAGTTTAATTATAATGTGCAGCACTCTAGCTGTGAACAACCGACCTTTTTGCCAGTCGACAATTTCGCTACACAAACTTGCTCCAGTGCCTCTTTTCCGTCTAGACAGTGCTACCCCAAGTGTCCCGCAGATGAAGTGTTTATTAATGCTCATCCTTTAATATACACTTGTGGTCCAAGTGGATCTTTTAATTACAAGCACTCTGATATCGGGTTGAGTTACAAAAAATGCCATCCAGTTACAAGTAGTCTCGTGTCAACAAACATGTTTGTACGTTACAATAATATCGACAACTGTATTAATCTAAAGAATGACAAGTTTTTCTTTGAGCACTTTTGTGAAGCACTCAACATTATCAACTCAAAATGGGGAAAAACGCCGGGAGGAATAAATGCTCTTTGTGCAACTGGAAATTGCTGCAGTAGTAGCAATTTCGTGCTAAAGGTGGATTGCTATACTTCTGCAGCGTTGGATTTAATCGAAGAGAATGGAATATCTTCACTGGTAGTAAACAACAGAAGACGCAGAGCTGCAAGTGACGAAGACAGCGCATTAATAACAATGACTTTGAGCGGTATTGAAACTACCCTGTATTCAAGCTCTTCTGTGCAAGAAATTAATAATGTATTGTACAGCTACTTGATTGACGAGAATGCAGCCGATGTGAGTATATCTCTTCCAAATGGCTACCCTGTATCCGCATATGTTGCGATGGGACAGATTTGTGAAGCTGGACAAGTTTTGATTAACAACGTGTGCATGGACTGTCCTCCGGGAACATCCTTGACTGATAATTTTTGCTACAACTGTCCGCTAGGTTATTACCAAACTCTCGCCAAACAGACTGTTTGTATCGCATGTAGTATTGAAAAAACGACAATGTTCGAAGGAAGTTTCGCCGAGACTGACTGCACTATTAAATGTCCCATAGGATACTACAACACTTATCAAGTAATAGGAAATGTTAAACAGTACTTTTGTACAGCTTGTCCAGTGGGTCAATATCAAGATGAGATTGGTCAATTGAGTTGCAAGTTTTGCGAACCTACAAAAACTACCCAGAATTCGGCATCAACGGCTGTTTCTCAGTGCTTTAGTATATGTCCGAGTGGACAAGAATATACTGCATCTGGATGCACTCTTTGTCCAGTCAATAGATATCGTACAATAAACGTTGATTTTAATTGTGTGCCGTGTCCTGTAAACAAAGTTTCTCCAAACACTGGGGCCATGGTAGCCGAGGACTGCACTGTACCAGCTTGCATAGCCGGTAATTATAGAGAAACAGACACTTGTAAAGCTTGTTCTCGTGGACAGTACCAACCTGAAAATTATCAACTAACATGTATAGCATGCGATGCTACTAAATCAACAATAGCAACAGCTTCAACGTTACTGGCACAGTGTCTGTTTAATTGCGCCGCTGGACAATACCAAGCTGACATTGCGGTCGAAACGTGCACTCCTTGCCCTATAGGAAGTTATAAAGACAATGATATACCTAATGAAGTTTGCACGCTATGTACAAATAATTACATTACTGTCGATACTGGTTCGATTGCGATAGAGGATTGTAGTATACTACAATGTCCTATTGGAACTGAGACGATTGGAGGTCAGTGTGTAGCTTGTGGAATTGACAAGTATAAGGACAACAATAATATTAATGAAATGTGTTCTCCTTGTCCTCTGACGCATGTAGCCCAAACTACGGGATCCACATCCATGGCTGATTGTACAATTTTAAAATGTTTGAAAGGGTATCAGGCCATCGACTTGCAATGTCTACCTTGTCCAGTGGGTAAATATAAAAACAACAACAATCCTGGAAATGTGTGTGTCGATTGTCCAGAGAGTTATATAACGTCAAGTCAAGGTAGTATGTATGAAACAGAATGTACTATTTTTTACTGCATGGAAGGAAAGTATGACTACAATGGAGTTTGCACCGAGTGTTCTGTAGGTTTTTATAAGAATAATCGAGAGCCGTATAAAACATGTGATGCCTGTCCGCAAAATTACATAACTCCTGATGCTGGTTCTGTAAGTGCCGATGACTGTACTGTATTGGTTTGTCCAAAGGGTCAACAACAAGTCGTTACGGCGTGTCAGGATTGTGCTATTGGGTGGTATAAAGACAACACTATTCCAAATGCTCAGTGTGCACAATGTCCCACTGACTATGTTACAATGCAGACTGGTTCAATCTACAAGAGTGAATGTAATGTGCGAATTTGTCCTATGGGAAGAGAAGAGATCAACTCCTTTTGTGTGGAATGTCTATTAGGTTTCTACAAAGATAACGCTGATCCGGGCAACTCGTGCGTGGCTTGTGATATTACTCACGAAACTCCCACTATGGGATCGACGAAACTCCAAGACTGTTCTGTTTTAAGATGTCCTAAAGGTCAACAAATTCTCAACGGAGTATGTACTCTATGTCCTAAAGGAATGTTCAAAGATAACTCCCAAGCTTCTTCAATGTGTGAGGCCTGTCCGCTCAGTTTTACGACATTTGGATCCGGTGCATTGGCTAAATCAGACTGCAATTTAATTAAATGCAGTCCAGGCTTTGAAGAGATTAATCTCAACTGTACTCCATGTCCAGTCGGATCTTACAAGGATAATGATACAGAACTTGCAAAATGCCTAAGTTGCCCTGCTACATTTCTCACTTTGAGCACTGCTGCGACATCAGTCGCTGAATGTACTTTAAAGTACTGTGACAAAGGGTATGAAGTAGTGGATGAATCATGCACTCCGTGTAAAATTGGCTTTTATAAAAGCAACAGTTTCCCTGGCCAAATGTGCCTCGAATGTCCTTCAACTTTCACTACACTTAACACTGCTAGTGTGGATATCAACTTGTGCACTGTTCATTTCTGTGGCCCTGGTTTAGAAGCGAAAGACGGAAGATGTTATCCTTGTAAAGTCGGTTTTTACAAAGACAATTCTATAATAGACCAAACTTGTACAGCATGTCCCGCAAACTTTATAACATTGGCCACAAAGTCCGTTTCTGTAGATGCATGTACAGTTCATCAATGTCCTATTGGACACGAAGGATCTGATAATAACGTGGATTGTATTCCATGTAAAATTGCCTTCTACAAAGACAATGACAACCCTTGGGAAAAGTGCAGTCCTTGTCCTTCAACTTTTGAAACTCTGGACGCTGAATCAACATCAATATCCGATTGTGACCAATTAAAGTGCAATATGGGATACGAAGAAATTGGCGGTCATTGTACAACGTGTAAAATTGGATTTTATAAAGACAATTCTGTCCCCAAAGCCATGTGTCTAAAATGTGCCAAAGACTATATTACTGCTACGTATGGAGCTACATCAGAAACAGACTGCAATCAACTAATTTGTCCTATTGGCACTTATGAATATCTGAGTGAATGCGTCGTGTGTGCAAAGGGGAGTTATAAAGATAATGCTTTCCCAAACGAAAAGTGCGTACAGTGTCCAGATACCTTTACAACACTATCCACGGCCTCGACAAATTACAAAGATTGCAGTCTCAAAATTTGTCCTATAGGCTTTCAAGTTGAAAATAGGTCTTGTGTTGCCTGCAAGCTCGGAACGTTTAAAGACAATACTGTCGATCAAACGTGTACAACGTGTCCTGCCGGTTATACGACGGAACAGATGGCGGCAAAAACACAAGATGAATGTACGGTTATGGTGTGTGACGTTGGTAAGGAAGAGGTTGATGGAGTCTGTAATTCTTGTCCATTGAGAAAGTACAAAGACAACAATATTGGCGGAAACTTCTGTCTTTGGTGTCAAGAACATTACACTACCGAGATTGTTGGATCAGTTGCTGAAGCTGATTGTAAAATTTTCTACTGTAGTAAAGGAGAGTATCAAGTGGACAAGAGTTGTATAGACTGTCCCGTTGGATCCTTCAAGGATAATGAATCTCCTGGAGCAGTGTGCACGGAATGTGCTTCAAATACGTCAACCGAAAAGAGTGGTTCGGAAAGTGCTGATGACTGCAACTTGTACATTTGTCCTGTTGGTCAAGAAGACGTGGATAAAATGTGCACAGAATGTAACATAGGTTTCTATAAAGACAACACTGACGCAGGTGAAAAGTGCAAAGAGTGTCCTACTTCGTTTGTTACAAGTAGCAAGGGAGCCTCCATGTATACTGATTGTAACGTAAGAGTGTGTCCGCAAGGCACCGAGGAAATAAACTTTAGATGCATCCCATGCAATTTAGGATATTACAAGAATAACAACCAACCTGGAAAATACTGTGTTCCTTGTCCTATAACCCACAGCACAGAAACGGTCGGTTCTGACAGTGAAACTGACTGCAACGTTATGAGATGTCCACTAGGTCAACAAGAAAATGGAAATGTATGTGTCAATTGTGACATAGGGTTCTATAAAGATGATTCTCAAGTAACTTCGAAATGCATTGCCTGTCCAGAAGATTACACCACAATTGGACTGGGATCCATCAAAAGATCCCAATGTAGTCTGCTCAAATGCCAACATGGTTTCCAAGAAAAGGATCTCCGATGTATTCCTTGTGAAGTTGGATTTTATAAAGACGACAATGAACCGAACAGTGAATGTAAACCTTGTCTCAGTATGTACACTACCGGTAGTACCGCATCCGTGTCTATAAACGACTGCAATTTGATTTACTGTGCTATGGGATACCAAGCAGTCGACAAGACTTGCGTGCCATGTCCCTTCGGTTCTTATAAAAATAACAATTATCCCGGTCAAATGTGTATACCTTGTCCCCAAACATTCACGACTGCTTCTATTGCCTCTATTAACGCTTTAGAGTGTAGTATTCATTTTTGCCAAAAAGGATTAGAAGGTAGTGACGGTAGATGTTTCCCTTGTTCTGTTGGATATTATAAACAAGTTTCGTTGCCAGATAGTAAATGTACAAAATGCCCTTCTGACTTTACGACATTGGGAACAAAGTCAGAGTCTATCGAAGACTGTAATATTCACTTTTGTCCAATGGGTTATCAAGGTCAGGAGAAGGAATGTGTGCCCTGTAAAATTGGCTTTTATAAAGATAATGATAATGCGTGGGAAAATTGTAGTCCTTGTCCGTCTACATTCCAAACGTCAGACATTGCTTCTACTTCTATTGGAGAATGTATTCTTCTCAAATGTGATGAAGGATATCAAGAAGTGAACAAACGATGTACAATGTGTGATATAGGTTATTATAAAGATAACGATACTCCGACCAAAAGTTGTCTTCAATGTCCGGAAAACTACCTTACTGAATCATACGGATCAACATCCATTGATGATTGTAACCAATTGGTGTGTGAAGAGGGACATGAGGACGTTTTGAATACATGTGTTAAATGCGCGGCGGGGAGCTACAAGGACAATACGACAGCAAATACAAAATGCAAAAAATGTCCCGAGACGTTCATCACTCCTTACGAAGGAGCCAAATCATATGCCGATTGTTTCATTAAAATGTGTCCATTTGGTTATGAAGTAATTGAAAAAACATGTACGCCTTGTCAATATGGATTTTACAAGAGTAGTAATGTTGATCAAGAGTGTACAAAATGTCCCTCTGGTTTCACGACAAAAATAATTGCTGCCACATCGATCGAAATGTGCACAGTAATGTTTTGCGAAGCTGGAACACAGGAAGTTGATGGCGACTGCATGCCTTGCGAACGTGGATCGTTCAAGGATAATAATATCGCCGGTAGAATGTGCTTAGATTGTCCTCCAAATTACACAACCTCACAAGTGGGCTCCGTGTTTAAACAAGAGTGCAATACTTTTTATTGCGATAAAGGGCAATATGAGTATGAAGATGAATGTGTCTTGTGCCCAAAAGGTTATTACAAAGATAACGATTTGCCTCTAAAGTCGTGTTCGTCATGTCCCATGAGTTATACTACAAAAAATGAGGGTTCAGAATCTCGAGATGACTGTAATATGCTTATATGTTCCAAAGGTATGAATGAAATTGACAATATGTGCGTAGAGTGTGAAATTGGTTATTATAAAGATAATGAAAAACCTGGAGCATGGTGCCAATCGTGTGTGCCAGAATACGTGACTAAAGAAAAGGGGTCAATTTCCGCAAATGATTGTACTATTCGAGTATGTCCTGAAGGTTCCGAAGAAATAAACTTTAGATGTGTCACCTGTAAAATAGGAACTTTTAAAGATAATTCTGATCCAGGCGAATCATGTACACCTTGTCCCATCACACATTCAACGAAAACACATGCTGCTACGAGTATCAAGGAATGTAACGTTTTAAGATGTCCTCTGGGCCAAGAAGTGAGAGAAAACGTATGCGTAAACTGCCCAAGAGGTTTCTATAAGGATAATTCTGAAGCAGGGTTAATATGCCAAGCTTGTCCACCAGGTTATACAACCGAGAACGTGGGATGCATGAGCAAATCAGAATGCGATTTATTAGAGTGTATGCCTGGGTATGAGGAAGAAGACGATCGATGTATTCCATGTTCGATCGGAAAATTTAAAGATAACAATGTTCCTCTAAATAAATGTATTGATTGTCCTCCAATGTATACTACAAAGAGCATCGGAGAAGATTCAATCTTCGACTGTAATCTTATGTATTGCGAGGAAGGATATCATAATGTCGATGAAAGGTGCACCCCATGTGAAATTGGGTACTATAAAAGCAATAGCGTACCGGGAACGAACTGCGTTTCCTGTCCTCCGACATTTACGACAAACATTATTGGTGCTGAGAGTTTGAAAGAATGTTATATTCATTATTGTGAGCCGGGTCTCGAGAGCAGAGAAAATAGGTGTTATCCCTGTAAAGTAGGATTCTATAAAAACAACTCTGTCCCAGGAGAAATGTGCACAGAATGTCCTGCAAACTTTATCACAGCTTCTACAAAAGCCACTTCTATCGATGAATGTAATGTTCATCAATGTGATGCTGGGTATGAAGGAAGAGGTACGAGTTGTGTTAGATGTAAGATTGGATTTTACAAGGATAACGATAACGCCTGGCAAAAATGTAACCCTTGTCCTTCTACATTGTTGACTGAACAAGAAGGTTCTACTTCTATCGACGACTGTAGCATTTTAAAATGTGGGATAGGGTATGAAGAAGTAGACTTGCATTGCACAATGTGCATGATTGGGTATTATAAAAACAATGCTGTGGCAGGAGCTAAATGTGTAAGTTGTCCCGATAATTACGTGACTATATCATATGGTACAACGTCGGTAGACGGTTGTAATCAACACATTTGTGATGAAGGCCACGAAGATGTATTGAATCAATGTGTAGAGTGCAAAATTGGTTTCTACAAGGACAATCAAGATCCTAATGCTAAGTGCATTCCTTGTCCCGAAACGTACATTACAGAGGAAGACGGGTCTACGTCGCCATCCGATTGTAAAATCAAATTGTGTCCTGAAGGATACGAAGTTTTAGGGAATCGTTGTACACCATGTAAAATTGGTTATTACAAGAATAACACGGTCGATCAACAATGTGAATCTTGCCAAATGGGATATATAACAGATGACTCTGCTTCTATAACTATTGCAGAATGCACAGTGAAAATATGTCCTCCCGGGAAGCAAGACGTTGATGGTGACTGTACTCCTTGCCCTATAGGATTATATAAAAACAATACTATGCCTTACAATTCGTGTCAAGAATGTCCGAGAAACTATCTCACGGAAACTGAAGGATCCGACTCAATTGTCGATTGTGCTGTATTTAGATGCTTCGAAGGGGAAGAAGAAGATGATGGAAAGTGCAAAAAGTGTCGTAAAGGTTTCTATAAAAACAGTAGTTTACCTCTAAAAGCTTGCTCACCCTGTCCGGAAAGATATACAACAGAGGAACAAGGCTCGGAAAATGAACAAGATTGCAATCGTTTAATGTGCGACAAAGGATACGAAGAGGACGATGATGAGTGTGATAAGTGCGAAATTGGATTTTATAAGGATAATACCGATCCTGGTGAAAAATGCGTCGAATGTCGTACCAATTTTGTCACAAAAAGCAAAGGATCCACTTCAATAACTGATTGTAATCTGCTAATTTGTCCAGAAGGCTTGGAAGAAGTTAATTACGTTTGTGTAAAATGCCGTATTGGATTTTACAAGGACAACAACAAACCTGGAGAATCCTGCGAACCATGTCCCATAACACACGAAACTGTCGGCGAAGGAGCTACCAGCAGAGAAGATTGTAATATTCTCCGATGTCCTATTGGACAAGAAGCCATAGGCGGAAGATGTACAAAGTGCCAAGTGGGATATTACAAGGATAACTCTGAAGCATTCTCGCAATGTCTCGTGTGTCCTGAAACAACCACAACAAAAATGGAAGCATCAGCATCAAAATCAGATTGCAATATTCTTGTATGTCCTCCTGGTTTCGAAGAAGTTGAAAGTCGTTGTACTCCATGTAAGATTGGTTATTACAAAAACAACAACATACCTCTACATACATGTGTGGCATGTCCCGTAAGTCTTATAACGACGAGTACCGCCTCAACGTCCATCGATGCCTGCAACAAAAGTATATGCGACGAAGGTTATGAAGAAGTAGACAGTAAATGCACTCCCTGTAAAATTGGTTTTTTTAAGGACAATAGTCTCGCGGGAGAGAGCTGTAGATCATGTCCAACAAATTATATTACAAAGAGTATTGGTACCGATTCTATTGAAGATTGTGAAATTCACGTGTGTAATCCGGGATTAGAAAGTAGCGAAATAGATGCGTATAGTTCAAATTCTAGAGAATGTATTCCGTGTAAAGTGGGCTACTATAAAAACAATTTTAATCCCGGAGAATCGTGCACTAAATGCCCGGCCAACTACATTACACATGGAACTCAGTCTACATCTGTTTCCGAGTGTACAGTACATTACTGCGAACCAGGGTTCGAAGGAGTTAACGAAAAGTGCATACAATGCAAAATTGGATTTTATAAAGATAATAACAACCCTTGGGGCAAGTGCAGTCCCTGTCCTTCGACATTTTTGACTTATGGAATGGGATCGACATCTATCGACAACTGCATGTTACTAAAGTGCAGTTTAGGATATCAAGAAGTCGATGAACAATGCACACAATGTGCCGTAGGTTTTTATAAAAACAACGACATTCCTCTTAAATTTTGCGAAAAGTGTCCTAAAGGATATCTGACATCTTCTTATGGAGCTACATCAGTTAAACAATGCGATCAATTGGTTTGCAATAAGGGTTATGAAAGCTTGTATAATAAATGCGTAAAATGCAAAATGGGGACTTTCAAGTCTGTCTCACAGCCAAAATTAATGTGTGAAAAGTGTCCGTCGACTTTTACAACTAGAGACGAAGGATCTGTTTCTGTTGAAGATTGTAATATTCAAACATGTCCAAGAGGATACCGTGTCCATGATGAGGAATGTAAGCCCTGCGATATTGGGTATTATAAAGACAATCTACTGGCTATATCCGAATGTAAAAAGTGCATGAGTGGATATGTCACTGAAGAAAAAGGGTCAACTTCGTCTCTGGAATGTATCGTTAGATACTGTGATTTAGGAAGTGAGGAGATTGATGGTACATGTCGTCCGTGCTCTGTTGGAACATATAAAGACTCCATCATGCCATATGCGAATTGCACCGTCTGTCCATATGAAATTTTGACAAAATATACCGGTTCCATGTCGAGGTTGGATTGTAATGTGAGAAAATGCAACAAAGGTTATAATAGTCACGACGGACAATGTGTTCCGTGTGATTTGGGATATTATAAATCAGTATCCGATGAAACTCTTTGTGTCAAATGCTTTGAAGATCGATTGACTCAGAGCAGAGCTTCCACGAGTGTTAATGACTGCAGTATAGAACGGTGTAATGCTGGAAGTTATTTCAATATCGACGAATCTGAGTGTGTAGAGTGTGGTATTGGCTACTATAGATCAAAGGATGACAACATGTTGACGTGCAACAAGTGCGGAAATGGCAAGATTACAGCTACAACTACAGCTACTTTGAATGAAATGTGTTCAAGAGTGAGCTGTATACCGGGCACTAGAAGAGTAGGAGAAAATGAGTGTGAGGAATGCGAAACTGGATATTATCAACCGCAGAAATGGCAGACTAAATGCGAAAAATGTCCCAAGGGGTATACGACTATTGGAGATGGGAAGGAAATGTTATCTGAATGCACATGTAAGATATACAATGTACATTTTTGTTGATTAATTAATTTTTTAGTCGATTGTGAATCTGGATATCAAAAGAGTTCTATGCAAGAAACGTGCATTCCATGTGAAAAAGGTTATTATAGAAACAATGACAGTGATACAAAGTGTTTACTGTGTCCGTACGGGTTTACAACACAGAGCGAAGCATCAATTTCAGTGGAAGACTGCAATATACGTAATTCTTTTAAATTATCATTGGAAATTATATTTTTTTGAAAAAATGTAAAAATCAGTCATATTTTCATTTTTTAAAACATATCGTATCAGCACTCTTTCTACTCGTGATTAACACGTACATCGTATAGAATGTTAATTATTTCCAACAAATTGGTTTATATTGGATAATTATTGAAATTTTATTGAAATTTTTATCAAAAATGTTGAAATATTTTTATAATTTTTATAAAATTATAAAAATAATGATAATTTAGGTAATTGCGATACTGGTGAATATACTACACCCGAAAATACTTGCCAAACATGTCCGATCGGAACATATAGTACAGAGGAAACGAAATATAGTCATTCGTGCACTTTCTGTCCTGAAGGCCTTACAACTCGACAAGAAGGTTCAAGATCAAAAATGGACTGTTTCTGTAATTATTCCACTATTTAGAGATTTATTTAAAAGTTTTTCGTGAAGCTAGTTTATGACATACATCTTTCAAAATTATTTTTATTTTAGCTAATGAATGTAAAGACGATAGACACAATTGTGGTTCTTTGGAAGACGGGAATGTTTGTATTGATACCTCTAAAGGATTCGACTGTGTATGTCGCAGAGGGTGGATCAAAAAGAGCAGTATTTGTATACGTAATAAAAACATATATTGAACAAAAAATGAATTAAAATATTTACAAACAATTTATTTTAGATTTGTGCGACTCTAATTACTGCAACACTGGATTCTGCGATCGTTCAATACTCGAAAGTCCACGATGCATATGCAAACGACCATATACTGGTCCTACTTGTCAGTCAATTGATAGCTCCAGTATGCAGATAAAAGGCATATCAAGTAATTTTATTTTAAAAAATGTTAATTAATCTAAAATAAATTTTTTAAATTAGATGAAAGAATTTTGATATATGTCGGTATCAGCATCGGAGCCATAATTGTCTTGTTGTTACTCATAATTGCTTTGAAATATGTAATGAATTCAGGATCAAATATGCCATTTGCTTCACCGAAACCCATGTCCTTTGTAAACCCAGCTTTTGACGGCAATAATCCCTTCCCGTCGACTCAACAAATGGGTTATGGAATGGGAGGAAGGTATCCAAAAAGCCACAACCAGGGAGTTGAATTTTACGACGTAGCATAATTAGCCGGGATTAAAATATTAATAGAACTAATGTTTATTGTTATTGTTAATGAATAAAAATATTCTAAAATTTAATATTAATAATTTTTTCCCAAAAATATGTTTTCAAATGTTTTCCAAAAAAAATAAAATTTTAATTTAAAGCAATCTAAGTAAAATGATAAGTAAAAACAACTAGTCTGTTACATCAATTATTAATTTTCATTTTTTTTTATTTTTACTTTTTTTATGTATAATAAATTTATAAAAACCTGATCACCCGAAAATCTCCTAATTTAAATTTATCAGTGCAAATTATAATTATCCGAGTATTAAGCAAATTTTAGCAAATTTCTTGAATAAAGTATTACGGTTGAGATTTTTTTGCAGCCAGTAAATTATATTTAGTGAATAATATTATACTGTTTTATTTTTCAAGGCTACGAGACTTTTTAAAGGAATGGAATATTTAGTTGGTTGACGTAGACTGTACAAAAATGTATATTGTTTGTGTGATATCTTGTGGATCGTCAGACAGTAAAATTATACAATCTTTTATAAAAAAACCTGGTCTAACATACCTTGCTGTGTTACACTTTTGTTTGCATATTATTTTAATGATTATATTGCAATGTTTATAATTTTAAAAAGTATTTTAAATCATGTGTAAAAGTTTTAAAAAGATTTGTAAAATATTTTAAAAATACCACAAACATTTTTAAATAATTATTATCAAATATATGGGCTTTCCGACACAGTTCATGTGGCTTAAAAGTCCATCATTACACGTTTTTTTATGGATGATTGTTTTTAAACTTAGCGTTGGACAAGAGGTATAATTTATTATTAATAAATTATACAAAATTAATTATTTTTTAAATCACTTTTGTTTAGATTAGCCAGATTACTTTTTCATGTCCATCAGGTGATTTTTTTAAATATTATTTAATTTGAAATTAAAAAATTAAAATTAATGTTTAGGGTGGATTTTAGTAGAAGGAAAGTGCTTGTGGCATTCTAGCAGAATTAGTACCTGGAAGTATGCGAAAATGACATGTGAAAGGTAAGAATTATTTTTAAAAAGAATTATTATTTATAAATAAAACGTTATTTTAAATTTTTATCTATTTTATTTTATTTTATTTTATCACGTTTTTTTTTACATTTTTGTAGTCGAGGAGCTCAATTAGTTAAAATCTGGGGAAGCCGGCAGAATGACGCAGTTTTCAAATTTGTAGAATCAACAAGCCCTCTGACTAACGAATTTTGGATCGGAATGAATAGAATAGGGTTAAATAAAACCACAATCAGATGGGGGGACGAATTGAACACAAATTCTGTCGTCTCCGGTTATTGGGCTTCTAATGAACCCAATGTTGATGTAAATTCGACAAAAGACTGTGTATGTGTTGAGAAAAGCAACGAAAATTACATTTATCCGTATGCTTATCGATTCCAGAGCTGTCTCAAATCTAAGACATTTGTCTGCGAAAAAAATGTTGTGTGTCTTGAAGGTTTTTAATGCAAATTTTTTAATATTAATTAAAATTTTAAAAATTTTAAAAATTTACAGGTTACTTTTCTTGCAATGAAGGAAAGTGCATCAAGGAGAGTTTTAAATGCGATGGTGAGATGGATTGTTTAGGAGGAGAGGATGAATTGTTTTGTGGTAAGAAAATTTAAATTTAAATGTAAAACATTAATTAATATGAAGTTTTCCATAAAAAAAAATTTTACAATAATTTATTTTAAAAATTGAAATAAATTTTTAAAATTTCATTCTAGAACAGAGATCAACAACTGTTACCAACCAACCATCAGGGCTTATCACTTACTCTTCAGCCGATGGCATACTAAAACCTCATACTTGGATTATAACTGTCAATGAAAACAGCAGAATAGTTGTTACGGTAAATTAAAAATAAAAAATAAAAAAATAATAGCTTTCAATTTAATCAATTAATATTTATAATATTAGTTCCTTTCGTTCAACTCTAGACGTGACATTGACACGCTACGCATATACAGTGGAGGAGATACATCTGCATATTCTCAACTCTTAACTTCGTATTCCGGATCACCTGACGTTGCAAAAATGCAGTTGACGAGTTTAGACAATAATATTATACTGGAGTATACTCCCAAATCAGCATCATCCATGTCGTTCAATTTGGATTACGCTACAAGTACATTGAATTCATATTATTATTATTATTTTAAAATTAAACACAACTTAGTTCAACTCGACGATATTTCCAAAACTTCGACAATTTACGTTTCTTCCGATTCCAAAGGCATTCTAAAAACTCCTGGATATCCAAAAGAAACGTTTGGTCAATTTACAAAAGTTTGGATATTGACGACTTCGGACGGAAAATTGATAACTTTAAAGGTGATAATATTTAATAAATTTCAAATGCATTATAAAACAGATCCTGGACATTATGGTTAAAGGCAAATCTAGCGTCGATATTTATGGAGGACACTATCATGACAGCCCACTTATAAAATTAGCCTCATTTGAAAATATAAACTCGTGGGAATACCAACAAGGGGTCGTATCGACCTCCAACACTCTATCGATAGTCTTCAGCAATGATAGAAATGATGGAGCATTTTTCGAAATAGAATATTGGCAAGGGTGTGGATTCGACCTTGTTTCTCCTTTTGGATCCATTCACTCTCCTGGATATGCATCAGTCGACTATTCTCCTAATCAAGACATGTGTAAATGGTCTATTCAGCCACAATCGTTTCCTTACCCTGCATCCATCGCTCTCCACATGTCGAACGATGCTTCTACAAAGGATGGGATTTACCACGTGGACTCATCTGACGAGCTGACAATTTTTGAAATTGACAATTTAAACGAGAAAAAACTTTTATTTACCAGCACTTCTCAACCTGAGACGAGTTTAAACAGTACAATGAGTACCGAGATTTTCAATTCAGAGAGCGGACGGTTTGAAGTATTTTTCAAAACAAATTCCGTCAGCCAAGGGGCGGGATTCACAATTTCATATGCTGTAGATTGCATAAATCCAACATTGGACGATAATATAATTATGAGTCCTAAAGATTTGCGACTTGGGGACCAGGTGGTGTTTATGTGCAACACAGGATACACGTTCAGCAATAACAAGTATAAAGATGAAATACGCTTGGAAGGAGAATGTACAAAAACGGGCTTGAGCTTGTGTCCTGTACCAAAGTGCGATAAAGTTGTCTGTGGTACTCCTCCCTCTAGTGACTCGACCGTGCTGTTAACTGTGGATTCGTTGGTGTATCAGGGAGTTGCTAGTTATGAATGTGCTTCGGGAAAAGTTTTAAACCCCTCTAGTGCCTTAACTCTCTTATCCACGTGCACAGCCGACGGTACATGGTCCAGTGTTCCAAAATGCATCAATTTATCGTGCCCACTCTTGAACGTACCAAACGCCAAATTTACTAAAGTCTCGGGCGACGCTAGGGAATTTGGAGCAGTGTGGGAGTTTACATGTGATCAAGGATACATCCCTAAAGGAATATCAATTGTCCAGTGTCAATCGAATGGATCCTTTGACTTTGTAAACTTTTCTTGCGTCCTTAAAAAGTGCAATTCGTTAATCTACAAGTATGGAAATTCTGCAAATTCAGATATTTTTATTCCCGTCACCAGCTACAGAGAGAGATACGCATACGTCTGCGTACAAGGCTTTTCACCAAATACCACTCATACAACGTGCAATGCAGATGGAAGATTGTCTCCATTTTCGTGCATTGATCGAGACGAATGTGCGTTTAATCCGTGCGATACAAATTCTGAATGTGTCAATACAATAGGTAGTCATAAATGCATATGCAACAAAGGATACTTGACAAACCCCTCCAACAAAAATTCATGCATAGAGATTGACGAATGTAAAGTTAAAAATGGTGGATGTGATCAATTGTGTATAAACTCTCCGTTTGGTTCTTATACTTGTGCATGTAATGTTAAAGGAACAGAATTGTATCTAGCTGTAGATCAAAATAACATTAGTCTAGGATTGAATGAATCAGGAAATGACGTCTCTGATAATCCTCGGTTAAACCACTCGTGTGTGTTAAAAAGGTGCTTTCTACCTGTGTTGGGTATCGATACGAATGATCCTTTTATGGTGAGATCTGATGCCATTACAAAAACCTACATTTATGCACAGGATAAAGTTATTTTTGCTTGTAATGTTGGGTACGTGGTTTCTGGAAATAACCAAGTTTTGTGTCAAGACGGAGAGGATATATTGGCTCCAAAATGTGTTTTAGCAAAATGTAGAATTCCTAATTTACCCGACAAAAGACCACCAGTCTTAACACCAAATTCTGGCTCGTTGATTGGTTATCTTGAAACAATGGATATGGACTGTTCTACCTACCCAGGGGGTAAACTGCAACAATTGAAATGTATTTACGAACCAATCACAAATGAGTATAAAATTTTTTACGGAAAAAACTTGGAATGTCCCGTCATTGATTGTGGCCGATCACTTGTTTCTGGACAATTTGATATAACTTACAATAAAGATACGTACGTTGGGAAAAGTGTTTCTATAACGTGTGCTGGGGTAGATACTATTTTTTCAGACACAAATGATAATTCAGCCAGGGATATATTTTGCACTGCTGATGATTCAGGGACGAATGCATACTGGGATTTTAAAAATTATTTTTGCGCGTGTAATGTTATTTATATTTTTCAGGATTAAAAATCTTGCAATTTTATCTAAAATATTAAATTATATATAATTATTATATAATTAAATTTTTTAGCTTCAAAGAAATGTTCCGATTTCATTAGGGAAGTGAACGTTATACAGACGTGGACGGTTTTAGAAAATAGTTATAATGTTGGCGCAAAATTGGCCTTTTCTTGCAGCAAATCGGGGTTTAATCCTTCCGTATCTGATCTCACGTGCATAGACGCGGGTGGGCTAGGTGGCACGTGGTATCCTCAAAATCCATCAAGAATTTCATGTGTTGGTAATAATAATAAACATTGTTTTTTATTTTTTATTTTTTTAATTAAAATTAATAATTAGACATGGAATCTCCTATAATCACGTGTACAAAAGACTTGACACTTAATAAATACACAGCACCGTTGAGTATACAATATTCCGCCTCCGACAACTCTGGATACGTGCAAGTAAAAGTCAACGACCCTCTTTACTTTGACAAGACTCTTGCTCTGGATAAAAACACTGTGGTTTCATATCTCGCCACAGACATGAGCGGGAATACTGCCACCTGTCAAGTGACTATAAAGGTACAGGAAATTGATCATATTCACTATACTTGTCCGTCTTCCTTCATTTTAAAAGTGCCTCGAAACGGTGATTTTGTAGATGTACCTCAAGTTACGATATCAGGATCCTTGGATCATAATGTAGTTTTCGAAAATGTACAGCATTCCGTCTTGGACGTTGGAAAAATTTTTATTCGTAAAGTATCTGGCTCTTCTACAAACGGTCAGACGGGATCATGTTCATATTCCTACTCTGTGGCAATTAATGAGTGTTCTTCGGAAGGATTCGATGCACCAAAAAATGCGGTGGTGGAATTTTCAGGAAGTTCAACAGCAACCTTAACCGCTACGATTACTTGCAACGACAATTTTATCCTCTACAGTACACTAAAAACGACAGCCACATATACATGTAATTTGTTTAGCGAATGGAAAAATGGTGACAGTACTTTTGTCGAAGACTGTGTGGCGATCAATCCTACACAAAAGTCGTACAAATCAGTAATAACGTACATTTCCGGTGCTGAACTGTCACAGGCGTGTATGGACACTAAAATACCTCTGTTTGTTACATCTAATCAGAAAATTCTTAATAGCATCAGAAGCACATGTACGACCACATTTCCCAATGACGCGTGTACTTTTAGTCCCTCTAGCCCCATTATGGAGCGTATTAGTCCCACGAGTTATATATTTACCGTGTTTTATACCATTGATCCTGACAGTTTTTATCAGTATTTCGATTCGCTATACAAAGTTAATATACAAATGCTTCCGTTCACAACTTCTTTTGGTGATTTTGAAATTCTCGTGTCTGCTTCGTGTCCTGATTTGTCAAATCCCACAGTGGATGCTGTCATTGACACAAACTGTAACATTGCCAAGTATGTAAAGAGAAGTGATGCACAAAGTTTTTCAAATGGAATTTGCCGTAATATTATTTATATTTATTTATATGTTCATGCTTTTACTTTAACTTTTACTATTTTATAGTCGAATGTCCACCGGGAATGATGTTTACTGGAACCTCGTGTATTAACTGTCCAGTGGGTACTTATTCCAGTACGTTTTCATCGAAAACGTGTACTTCGTGCGGAAATAGAGTTACAACTTCAATCAATAGCAAATCCGAACAACATTGTTTAGGTATTAATTAATAATATTTTAACATATCAACTTAAATTTAATAATTAATTGTTGTGATTATAATACACATCCGACCTCTATTCAGAAGGCGAATTTTGTGTACATTATTAATCTGCAAAAATAATTTTAATTTTTTTAATTTTTAAGTTGTAGTATATCGGATCAGTTTAAATTATATTTAAAACGTTAAATTACAGAAACTTGCAACTCAAAGCAAATGATAACTCTTGGTTCCAAAATGTACGAATTATGCGCTATTTGCTCCGTCAGCGAAAAGTATGATAATGGAAATTGCATTTCATGCGGTGCATCCTCTCAGCAATCTAATTCAGGTTTTGACACATGTACGCCTGCATGCTTAACGGGAACATACTCGTCAACTGGATATGGTTCGTGTTTAATTTGTCCCAAAAATTACTATCAAGATGTCCCCGGGTCTTCTTCGTGCATAAAATGTAATGCAATTAGTTCTACGATCGGTAATGGTAATAGTGAATCAGCAGATTGTGCGATAACACCATGTTCTATAAATTGTGCTGGTGGTTGTGATAGAATCGAACATGTAGGGGTTTGTACTGCATGTATTGATAAGAAAAAGGCTCTTCCAGAATGTCTTGAAGACAAAAAGGATTGTTTAACATTTGTATGTTGGAATGAAGGTGTGTGTAGTATAGATGGAGCGACGGGGAATGCCAAGTGCACGTGTCAAGCGGGTATACTTTTAATACAGTTATATTATAAAAAAAAGTTACATTCTTTTGTATTAGGTTTCACCGGAACACACTGCCAAGAGGCGGAAATCTCTTGCATTGATGCAAATTGCAAAAACGGAGGTGTTTGTTATGGAAGTTCTTGTTTGTGTGAGTTGAATTTTTCTGGTACAGAGTAAGTTTACAAAACTTACTTAGCTTAAATCAACTTGTTGGATGTTTACTTATTTAATTGTATTTAGCTGTTCCACTACAAAAGACATGTGCGAAAGTAGTCCATGTTTAAATAAAGGTATATGTGTTTCGCAAGGAATGGACTACATTTGTAAGTGTCAGAGAGGATATTATGGTCGAAACTGTGAAAATATTTTTGGTAAGAATGAATTGCTAAGAAATATTATTCATTATTATTTATTAAGGATCGTTATAAATACATTGATTCATTTTGTAAACATCAATAAGTATTATAAATTATACAACAAGTTATTAATAACGCCATTTTTAAAACGATAAATTATTATCTAAATGATTATCTATAGTCAATGATTATCAATTCTAGAATGTTAATCTAAAATAATAATCTAAAACTTAAATAAATTTTAATATTTTAATTAGGATATTAAATTTTTTAACTATTGTCAGGTATGGGCTGTAATTTAACAATGTACATTGTACAACCAACAACTAATGAAAGACGACCGCAGAAACAAGTTATTAGCTTTTAAATCAAGTTGTATTTCTAAAACCAAAAACAAGAATGAATCTTTTACAAGAATCATCCGTATCCTTTTCTTGTAAACATATCCGTTTTCCTTCTCCTGTCTTTAGGATATTCTGGTCTACAGCTTCCTTATATTGAACAGTATGGTAGACATGTCGAGAATGTAGTTTGTAATCCAGACGATTCTAGCTGGTACTTTTAGGTTAACATTGATCCTGGTTTGTTATTTGGTCTATCGATCAATCAGTCCGGTCTTGGGTTTATTTCTGTTTCCCATTGAAATTATTGTCTATTGATCAATCAACCAGATATTGGGTTTGTTTCTGTTTCCCATTAATGATGTATCTTATTAAGGCATAGCTTATGGTATGACATTACTCCCCCCTTCGTAAGATTTCGTCCCGAAATCACAATCTATCTTCTTTCTATCACCATCTTGTGATATAGCTCTTTTCTGAAAATGAGTAAATAAACCTTGGGTCACTGTAGTATTTTATAAACTTTTTAGGGTCACAAAGGTTATACAGCAAGATCCGATCTTGCGATATCGTTATAAAGATACTCAAATTCAGGCTATGGAAGTATTGATGTAAACATACAAGGATTTTTATTTATTAAACTTGCCTACTTACCTTTGTCCTAAAAATCCTGACCAGAGTTATACTGCAAGGGTATTATAAAAATACTTACTTTCGCCTGTAAACATTTATTAGTATATTTTACCTTGATGTAAACATACAAGGATTTTTATTTATTAATCTTACCTACTTACCTTTGTCCTAAAAATTTAGACTAGCGTTATATTGCGTGCCTACCCTAGTGGTACATCTATCATGAATATGTGTGCCATCAACGACATTGATTTATTCGATTCATTGTATAATATGAATTTTGATTAGTCTTCATAACTTAATATTGTGTGCCATTGTTAAAAAAAATATGTATCCGCACGGCATCAATTGTACGGTTATAGTTTCCCGAATGCGACAATAATCACTTGAGATACCTTTTTACTGTTTCGTTATAACTTGATGTGTAGTTGATATCAGTTGTATGACTATATGTTCCCGAACACGATCATAATTTATCGGTATACATTCCACTGAATCACTATTTCTTCTCGTCAATTCCAAAATCGTGAATTTTGCAAATGGAGTGTGATTTAGGATACTTTACTGATGCGGACGGTGAAGCAGAGTGGCCACCCTACGTGTGGTTGGAGCATGGTCGACTCTATTTTGTAACTGTTGATGATAATTTTTTATTTATTTTATCTTTCTCCAGACAGTTTTATGACTTAGAGGTCATAATGAAGACTATGGTTTATAAATCGGTAATCTGTCCACCCAAGGTTTTGTTAAAATAATAAGGTAATGGAAATAGTGGCGCAAGTAGCCTACCAATTGGAGCTAATTCGACTGATTCTTGTTATTTAGGTATAGTGCATATTTTATTTTTTACATAAGGGATAATAACTATCACCGCTATTATTATTACCACTAATAATACAAACCAGAGATAATGTGGAGATATTTGCACTTCTTTGTTATTCGGATCTACCAACTGAGACAGTAATGTAGCTGGATCTTTTGTTGTTAATACTAATTTATCGGATAATATTAGTCCTACTTTAATATGTAATACTGTTCTATTAAAAGGGTGTAAATTTATTATTTTCATCATAAATAATTGATTCAAAAGACATTTCTTAACGAAATAATTAATTCAGAAATAACCACAATAAAAAACATTGATTACGATTGGGTTAATTAGCCCGATGGACCGGCTGTCAGCTATTTTCGAAGAAAGTTACAGTATGCTGCATATCAATTCCATGACATAACCAGAATCGTCCCTTTTACAAAACTAAAGTTGCAGCCAGGCCCTCTGAAGATGGAATATTTTTCATCTTAATTGATCTGGGGGCTGCCAAATCTGTCATACAAATCTCTGTCTCGCAATCTTGAGTGTACATCCTAATGATGTTGCCTTGAAACTTATCTCCGGTCAGCTTATGTTTGAGGATACTTATAAGGTACTTAGCGTTTGATACGAAATGGTTGTGCTTGTCTATGATCTCTGATGTACACCAGTCTAGCAGACTGGGGATGCCAAGTCTTCAACATCCGATGGAGCAAAGAACAGGCAGTACAGATCAGCTAGTGAGAGGCCAAGGATGTTTCTGCTAGACATCAGCATGAGTTCACAGATCCTCTCTATGATGATGTAATATGCAGTTATCGGGTCACATCCTTTTACAAGGGAAGCCGATGCACTGCCCATGACCGAAGCGAATGCTTCACGGCTTGTGCAGAATTTCCTGTCCAGTTCCCTGTCTATCTTTGCTGCAACTTTCATGGGTGTGTGGATCTCATTGCCCTCTGCAAAGATTCGATTAAGGAATGTGAATTTGTTGTCAGCACACACAGTTTAGACAAGGTCGATTTTGAATCCACACAGAAGGTACACGTTGATTATAGTGTCACAGAACATGTTGGTAGTTCTAGCTGCATCTTCTGCACTCCTTCTTTGGTCCAACTTCAGGGATATGACTCCATCATCAATGAGACAAAGCCCACTAGCTGCCTCGCTCGACCTGAGCAGACCGCGTCTCTTGCATGTCCTTGTGGAGAAGAATTAATTTTTTTAATTAACGATTTTTAAATATTTAATTTTTAGATAATATAACAATTTAATCAATATTGCTTTCTCGTTGCTTTTTAAATTTCCACAAATCTTTCTAAATTCAAAACCATCATATTTATTTTGATTATTACAAAATTTTAAGTATATTAATTATAAATAATTTATTAAATAATTTAGAATCTACGCGTGTGGTTTTAAAGCCGACTCGTTCAAAATTTTCAACTTGTCCTTAAAATCATTAATATACGAAAAAAGCTGCAATGGAGGAAACAGAATTTATTCTTCATCAATATTACCACAGTTATCTCTTACTATTAAATCTATAGACCCACTTTATAAACTACAATTTTCATTTTGTCATATTAAATCTGGCCAATTATACAGTCAACAAATTGAATCATTTCCTCTTTTACACCACCTTATACAGCCATTTGAACGTAAATTTACAAATTGTGTCAAGATGCTACAAATTGACAATAAAATTTTTCATTTTTCATGCGGTGAAGATGGTTCCATCTATTGCTGTTTTACGAAAAATAGAAATAAACCCTCAAATTCAAATTTGAAGTACTTTGTTGAACACGAGTATAGTCTCATTCAAATGGCCAATCTAACTGATTTCACCTGTTCTGTTAAATGTCTCGATACAAGTGTAAAAAATAACGTTGTAAATCTTTTCTGTGGCGCTAGTCAAATGGAATTTTGTATTTATCAATTTGATTTGCGTGAATTATTGATTGGAAAAGTTAAATGCATAAATTACGTCAAAAAAATCGTTCAGAGCTGTCCAAACACGTCCAAAACATCAAGTTCCAATATAAACGTGGCCATTTTAAATATTAAGGTCGTGGAAATTGATGCGGGTTTAATTAAAATAAAAGAATGTTCTACAATTAACGATCCAACCTCTAAATCAGCTAAACTTGTACTACCTATTAATGAATATCATAAAAAGATTGCACGGTTAGATCCAACTAACATACACATGGGAAAGGAAAATACAATTTCTTTAAAACCTGACAATTTACATTTAATCACGTGTACTTTATCTGATGGAAAATGTTGCATTTATTTATATGACTGTGTTAATTTTAAACTTGTTACATTAGAAAAGGAAATATTTCTCAATTTAAACGCCGGGTCTATTCTCTCAATAGATGCATATACAAGAAGGAATAATTTAAACTTGAAACAAGATAATTCTGTTCAAATTTGTTTGGCTATTTCTTGTTTTGATAATTTTTATTTCGTTAACATTTCATCAATTTATATTTGCTGCGAAAGGTGTGTTTTTAATGTCGATTATACTTTACATGAGATTTCAAAATTTGGTCATTTACCCATTTTAAAAAACAGTCGAAAGGTAAAATTAGTCCATTTAAAAACGGGCGAGTCTATTCTTTTACAAGGAGGGGACTGTGGAGGAATGAGGTTGTCTTGTTTTAATTTTTTTTTGTCCAATATGGAATGTAAAGTTTTGTATGACGAGAGGTTGATTGTTGACAGCATTTTGGGTAATTTTTGTAAAATTAAAATATTATTAATAATTTATTATTATTAGACTTTTCTGTCCATGTGATTGATAATTTTATTTGTATTCTTGCCATCACTCAAACATGCATTTTATATTTCTGGAAATTTCAGGTTGATCCTTTCAAAAAGGTTTTTATTTAAAATTTTAACCTTTTTAAAAATATTAATTAATTAGGTGATTGAATTTGTACAGGTGAGTTTATCCAATACGTTATCGGCTACATCTTGCATGGCCAGTGTTTATATGAGGTTTTGTATTTTTTAAAATATTGTTAATTAATAATAATTTAAATTAATTTTTCTTTTAAAATGTAGATCTCTCAATTGCATTATTGCTTCCATTTGTGGATCGGGTACTATTGTCTGTAAAATTGCTTTGTAGATAAAATTTATATTATTAATTTCAATTTTTAATATATTATTTTATTATCGAGAAAATCAACTTTTTTACTTTTTTTCTTTAAAGATAAACCGTATATTTTGTATTGAAGGAAGATTAGTGTGAGAGATGTAATAGCTAGAGATGTACCTCCTGTGACGTAAAGAATAAAGTAATTGTTTGAAGAATAACGAATTATAGATTCTAAATGTTAAAAATTATTTTTCTTATTTTTTTTAGATATTTTTGTGGAAATTTAAGTTTTTAATCAAATATTTTCTTTTATATAATCATTTAGGCTTTTTATTCAAATATTTTCAATTTTAAACACATTTTATCATTTATTTCGTGAAATTTATACTTTTTATTCAATCATTTTTAATTTTACAAACATTTTATTATTCATTTCATCAAATTTATACTTTTTATTAAAATAATTTCAATTTTAAACCCATTTTATTATTTATTTTATCAAATTTAGACTTTTTATTATAATATTTTTAATTTAATAATAATTAAATATCAGGGATTGATAACGTTATATAACGAATACCCAATAACGTTATTTAACCATAAATTTAAAAAAAATCTGACAACGATAACATTTTGGAAATTTTGAAATAACGTTATCGTAATCTCATAACGTTATTTTCGTTATTTTCGTTATTTCAATAATTTTTGGTAAATAAATTTAGTCGTGTAACTATAGAAACACGACAAGTTATTTAAAAATGTTAAAAAACATGATAAAAAATATAAAGTTTCATTCTATGAAATATCGCTTTAAAATTGCGTGTTTACATTACAATAAAATTTCGAAAATAGAGAATAAAAGTCCCGAAGTTCATCCACATGAACCAGATAATACAAATGATTTTCAAATTCATCTCAATGCAATGAGAGTTCAATCCAATACTCTTGAACACTAATTATTTAATTAATTTATTTATTTTCTAAAATTTTGGGAATCTAAAAAACACACATACCCCGAATTATATAAGCTGGTGAAAAAATTATGATAGTAAGATTAAATTTTGATATATTGTAATTTAATGTTTTTCTAAAAGAATTTTAAAATAACGAAAATTTAAATTCGGTTATTTTTTTTTGAACGTTATCAATCCCTGATAAATATATATTACTGCTTAGTTGACCTCCTATAATAATGGACACACCGACCATTATACTATAATAAGCATAGCTATTAATAAGATAATTATCAGACTCACAAATACACGCCAGACAAAATATGGGTAAAATGTAGGTGCTAGAATAAAAAAAGGCATAAATATTGTAAATAACACATGATGTAGCAAAATGTATAGAAATGTCAATTAATATTTCCAAAAGCCCACAAGTCAAAAGACAAATTGCAAATGTTATCAATGGAGATGTTTTAAAATGGTCACAGTACAAACCGATAAATACTTGCCCTAAACCTCTCGTGATGGACATTGAACTGAGAATGTAATTTGTAGTAGAAAAATCTACTCCAAATTTTTTAGTCATGTGCTCAGTCATGAAAATGAAGGGGTTTGAAATGGATAGATATATAAACAAGTCTCCGCATAAAAGTATTGTGTATAGATGATTTTTAAATATTTCCAGTTGCATGACACTATATAATGTATCCAATTTAAGCGTATTTTCACTTTTGTCGCTTATAACATTTTCATGGGGTTTAATGTAGAATAAACATGAAGGTATGAGAAAAATGGCACATATGATTCCCAACACATACATAAAATTCCCTTCTCCAAACATTAAAGTCTTTTTAATAATAAATGGAAACATAGCTCCACCAAATGCCGACCCCGCAGTAGCTAATCCTAATGCGAGACCTCTGTGTTTATTAAAAAAGGTTACGCATACCAAATAGGAGGTATGATACAGGAATCCCATTCCTATACTATTTATTATGCTTGCCATTATGAAACATATCATCCAGTTTGGATAAAAATTATATAGAAATATTGTAGAAGAGAATAAAAATGCTCCAATCAAGCCACTAATTCTAAAACTCAAGTGGTTAATAATAGTACTCGTTAAGACACCTAAATTTTAAAAATTATATAAAATTAAAATTATTTATTAAATTTAACTCACTTGTAAGATGTGGTATTGCATAAGCTGTGGCTACAAAGGATGTTAAATCCGATTGTTTTAGGTTAAACCTATTTTTAATTATTGCAAACCACGATGGAATGCTAAATGACCAACCATCTGAGAAAAAATATGCTAAAAAGGCTCCAAGTACGATGAAAATACCATAACTACCGTCCATTCGCCTTGAACAGTAAATGTCGAGGGACATGTAAAGTTGCTGATTTGGGTGGTCCAAAAGTAGTGAAAAATAATTTATTTTTTAAAAATGATTTTTATTTTTATAAAATGGTTTGTTGAGTAAATAAATTTGTATGAGCATGGGAATTTGTGAGTTGTGTTTGGGTTTACTAATTTATTTAAATGGATATTTATCATATTTTTTAACGGAAAAATGATAAAATGTGTTTAAAATTGAAAATGCTTCAATAAAAATACTAAATTTCATAAAATAAATGATGAAAAGTCTGAATTTCACGAAATAAATTATATAAAGTCTTTAAAATATAAAATGTTTGATGAAAAAGTCAAAATCTTACAAAATAAATAATAAGATGTTTTTAAAATTGAAAAAGTTTGAATAAAAACTTCGAATTTAACGAAATAATTGATAAAATATTTTTAAAATTGAAAAAGTTTGAATAAAAACATCGAATTTAACGAAATAATTGATAAAATATTTTTAAAATTGAAAAAGTTCGAATAAAAACTCCGAATTTAACGAAATAATTGATAAAATATTTTTATAATTGAAAATGTTTGAATAAAAAGTAAAAAATGACCAACATTAACATTATGACAAAAAAATATTTTAATAAACTCTACAATCAGGTTATAACATTATGATCCCTATCTTGTGGAGACTTTTGCAGAATATTTATAAAAGATAAGAGTAATTTTATATTTCTGGAAAAATCAGTCTGTCCAATCACTGAACTAATGAATTCTTTTGTAATAATCATTCCGTCTATATTATCGACATGTATACCTCTAATATTTGCATTATATGCATTTATCACATAGTAAAACCTTGAAAAGAACATGGCATTTAAAGCATAATATACGCTGATATTCATTTTCATCAAGTTCAATATTCCCATAACTCTAAAAAGACTCCTTATCAAAAATGCCCATGTTTTTATAATTTCCATTTCTGTAATGGGAAGATTTGCAACATACACTACAATTTCCAAAACTATGAAAAAATTGCTCACGGATCCAAGTTTATAAAATGTCAGTTTTTCATATAAGCACTTGACTAAAAAACCCATTAAATTTGTAGCGAGACATATTCCATTCTTTTTATAAAATTTTTGTTCAACGTAAAAATTTTTGTATTCATCAAATGTAAAAATCCTTTTGTCAATCATGTGACAAACGATATTTCTCGAGTACAGTTTTTTTGACATTTCAACTTCATAAAGTGTGGGCTTTTCTGCAGTATCTGTGCAAAAGAAACTAGGCATAAATATAAATAGGATTAGACATGCCAATAATGTAGAACGTAGTTTCATTTTCAATTAACCAATTAACTAATAGTATTAAATTAATATCTTTCGAGTTGCATCATTTATTAATTATTATTTATTATTTTAATACCTTGAATATAGTATCTAAAAATGACTGCCTTTTACTTTTATTAAGAACTAGAATATTTCAATTGTAGAAATATTTATTTTCAACAACGTTTCAAAAATATTTCAAATATTTACATAGCTAGTCAGAACTTTTGACTCACAAGTGACTCTGAGAGCTTTATAGAATCCATTATATTATATAATATACTATATATAATTTATATATAATAATATTTACACAATTTTATAATGGAGGATCGTTCTGTTAACCCATTCGTGACGAATTTTCAAAATGAACTTATATTTTTACAGTAGATGTATCTGTCATAAATATGAAAATAT
>JAUZND010002789.1:0-12647 GCA_034780555.1 Coelogynopora nodosa
GAAATTCGGCTCGGGTTTTTTCTATTTTTGTTGTTTTTCCTTGTGTTAAGAAGGGTCACCGTGTGCGTGCCTGAGTCAGTGACGCTAGAGGACACCTTCCTCTCTCTATCTCCCTCTATCTATCTCTCTCTCTCTCTCTCTCTCTCTCCCCACACAGGCGGCCATGAAGGACCCGGTCAACTGCTCCCTACCGGCGCTGACATTGACCGAGAAGGACCCGGCCGCCTTCGAGTCTGGCTACAAGTTGGTCTGTGAAGCGGCCGAGCGGGGGGCCATCGGTCCGGTCCAACTCTTCGCTCTGGCCCGCTACCTCGAGCACCGGGGCTGTCCACAGAAGGCCTTCACACTGGCGTTGCATGCCATGCGCCTCTTCGTCCTCTCCAGTCTACAGGTGGGTGCTCAAGTTGTTTTGTCTTTTGCGGTCGTAACACGGGGGAACATTAACGTTTTTCTTTAAATAGTTGTCTTATATTCTTTCTAATCTTTAATTAAAATTATTATATATTTACGATATAACCACACACAGGGAGGAAAGGTAGGTAGTCTTTGAAGTTGTACAAAACTTTTTTTGTTGTTACAAACATCTAATTTCAAAATATGTGTAAGTAGTAGGGGATGGGTATATCTGTGACAATGCCTCCCCCCACCCCCATCCCCCCGGGCTACTTGTTTGTTTCGTATTATGATGTCAAGTCTTCATTATCTTTTAATATATGTCCTCCCCAACTCTACAGGAGAGCCACCCGGTGGCAGCAGATGTATTGTGGGCCTGTATCCTGGCTCACAATCTTGGCAGATCCAATCTGCAGGAGATGCTGCATCACGTGGTGCGCAATGTCCACTGTCCAACCCTACTGGCCGACATCCTGCACCGTTGCTCCACCACCTCCACCGTTGCCAAGCACCACCCGTCCTCTACCGCCGCTGCCGCCTCCGCCGCCGCTATTGCTCCCCTCTCGCTGGACAAGCCGCCGTTGCGTCTCCTCCTGGAGGCCGCTCTGGAAGCCTTCGTCTCCACGACGCACGCTCGACTGGCGAACATATCGCCGCGGCAATACGGCGAGTTCCTCGACTTCCTGACGAAGGCGCGAGACACGTTTCGACTGGTGGAGCCGGTGGATGGGGGGCCTGGGTTCCGCGGGCTCATCGAGAACATGCGCCAATCCTACAAGGGGAAGCGGAAGTTGATTCATCTGTTGAGAGAGCGCTTTGGCGTGTGACTTGGGCGTCACAGTGGAGAGATGGTGGTTGACGTGTCAGAGTTCTTCAGAATTCAAGATTTGATTCTCAGGATGCCTGCAATCCCTGATTACCCTGGAAACTTCTGGATTTTCAGAGATGTGCAATTTCTATTGTGTTTTTGGGTCACAATATACAACAGCGCATTACTTTTTCGTTTCTGTCATAATTTCATATTTTTACCATTTTTATTGTACACTGTATACACTACATAATTATACCTGATTTTTTTAATTCTAGAGAATTTATGTTATACATACATTGCTATGTTACTATTGTGTGTAAATGCAACTGAAAAATCGATACAAATGAAAGCGCCACCACAGTGTTGGTCTATCTGATAAAAATGAATTACGATAAACTGTTTTACAATTTATACAATTTTATCTTTTAATTATTTATTGATGGTACCTTTAACTTAGAGATGCCTAAATATTTTAATCCAGGTGAAACTCCATCCAGTGAAGTGGCGCTTTCATTTACTAAGAAGTGTGAAAAGCGATAGAAACACAATTCATGTCAAGGTTGATCACTGTTGATCCAGTGTTACCATGGCTACACTGTTCTTATCGGTCGTCAAGGTAGATCACTGTTGATCCAGTGTTACCATGGCTACACTGTTCTTATCGGTCGTCAAGGTGATGGATGATATATATGACGTGAATGATGGATAAACAAACACGGGTTCTTCCAATGAGGAGAGGGGGGGGGGACATATTATGTCGACCTGTTTGAAATATGTTTCATCTTGATATTTATTTATCAAGATTAATATCGTCTAATTTACGATGTAATCAGATACTCAAAAGTGCCACTTTGACTAAATTTGTACGAAATCATTTTCTCAAGCTTTTTTTTCAAATACAATATTTATAAAAACATTATATTTGCAATAAATCTTGTTTTTTTAGATTCTGAACACTATTATATGTGGATCAAGATACCACAAAGAAACTATTTTAACACAAGATAGTTTAAATAAATAAATAAAATACGATAAAATCAGTGCTGATGGCATTGAGATTATTTTGGAATGTTTTCTAATAAACTTTTATGTTTCGTCAAAATCTGTTAAAATTTCAACTCTTTATCAGTGCGCTACTCTATGAGTTACAATCGATTTGGAAGTGTACTCGTGTACGTCTGATGTACCCCTCCCCTCTGATGCCCTATCATTGATGAACTGTGCACACAATGATCGCTGGATGGTCAGACTATAATTCAATATCTTGGACACCGAACAACTCTCCCTTTATCCTCTTTATCTTAACACATTTTTTAATTATACAACCTGCCTGGAGCAGAGTTTGATTTCTCTCTCTCTCTCTCTCTTACTTTGATTTGACACACACCATTGTTAGTTCTAATGTTTATATGTACACAACACAACCGCAACACACAGACACCGCTAGGTACCAATTTCTCATACCTGTCTTCCCATGTGATCCACATCGGTTTTGAAACCACCATCACTGTCACTATATGTAAAGCTGAAGATGGTTACATAACGAACCGAAGACTTTGCCTACTGACAGCATCGGGCATTCGCAACCAACCAAAGTTGGGGCTCTTGTCGTCCTTCCTACCTAGTCAAGTCACAACTTCTCCTCCTATTGAACCAAAGTTCTCTCTCTCTCTCTCTCTCTCTCTCTACTCTGACCCCCCTCCCTTTATGTGTACCTCGGCTCAGTTGTTCCCCTTTTACTGACTAACTCTGCTGATTACTTGGTGGGGAGATATATCCTCCAGTCATTTCTGCATCCTTGATTTGACTTTTGTAGCTTATTTGTATGACTATTTTTTGGTAATTCAACTAAGAATTGAAGCATTGCCAGTGTGTATAAATTGTATTCAATTGATGTTAAACACGTATGAAATAGTTTAGTGTGAAAATTGTTTTAGAAAATCATCTGAAATTTAGATCATCACTTGTCAAAACAAAAAATAACCGATATATATTCTGTGTTCTACATTGCGTTTTGATAATGTTGACAGCAATACATTCTGTCGTATATACGATGGCCAAAATATATAGAATAATATGGATAATATTACAGGTAAAAGTGATTTAATTATATTTGATTGAATTTAGTCAAAAATACACACGAATTATTATCTTTTAAGTTTAATGTTGAATTGATTATTTGTCATTTATAAATCGAATAAAACTATTTGTTTTTCCTGTATTTTTGTATTAATTTTGAACTTATATTGTTTCTTCTGTACAACATTAGCTTAAACATTGATCAGCTTAAATATGCATTTCAAAACGGATATATTTTCTCCTACAATCGGTTATTTCTCATTCTGCTGTGTATAAATAAACACCACATAATACTCCTCATCATTACAACCCCATTGGCTTGACTTACAATACGTACATTGGCTTGTTTCCATGGTGATGTTGTATATATATATGTTTGTTGTACACAGGGACAATACAGTCAGAAGAACCAACTTGGTTGACAATATTGTATGGCTTATTAGTGGGCTTCCTTACCAATCGCATTCGTTGTTGAATAGTGACGCCTTTTGCAAACTGTTTTTACCTTCCACCTCTCTCTCTCCTCTATTTCCTCTACATTGTAGGTCTAACAATTATGTTTTCTCTTTTTAAAAGAAATGTAATAAAATATTTGAAATCGTGGAAGATATATGTTTCACTTTGGATTTCATATGTTCTTGGTGTGCCAACCCTCATATACAATTATGTGGACTGTTTATATATTTATCTCAAATATTATACTGCATGAGACATGACGTACCTATTCCACTAGCACGCTTGGAGAAAGTTTTTTTTATACTCTTTACATATTTTAATAAATGTTTCTCTACATTACGCTTGTTCTTGCTTTCTTGACAACTTTTTGTTTCTAAGTATCGATTATCTGATCATTGATTATCTCATTATTGACCAGAGATTATGATGTTAATATGTTGTCCTATCACCGTCCATTTCGAGTTAACAACTGCAATTAGGCGAGAGAAAAATCATTAACGTAAGTTTTTTAACTGGTCGTTTAAGGGTTAAAAATGAAGAAAATAGTTTAGCTGTTTATGTGCTACATAGCTCATTCCGTCTCACTACTATAACGTGGGCCAGGCCTTCTATTTCATAGTGCCCCTAAAATTAAAGGGACTGTTTTTTTATTATCTTATGAATGAAAATATGTAACATTTTAACAAATTATAAAAAATATATAAGGCATTTGAACGAATTCAAATATGTGGTTTTTGTTTTTGATAATAACTGTTCAATCTTCTGAATAGTGTATTTTTTAATTGAACTTAAATGCTTAATAGTACAATTTTTGGCAACATTTCTTTTTTATGAATATATGATTTTTTTAAATAATTCATACTGTTTCGTATTATGCCTTTTTTGATTTAATATAGATTTCTGCAGGTGTACTTTTATAAATATATCAATTATATTATTTGAAAGTAGATTTAATATATATCTAAAATAAGTCTAATCGTGCGGAACCACTAATCTCACAATCTTGCGTTTGTAAATTTGTCTATACTATTTATAGGTATTTTTTTCTAAATTTCTGAAAAGTAGTATGTTACTCGAAACATTAAGCGCGAAACTTTTTATTTCTTTAGTATATTTCTTTAGTTATGTCTTTATAAGTTTTAATGTATCTTCAATCATGTTTACTCTATCTTTTTGTTGCATCTTTTTCCTTTTTTAAACACCGTTTTATACAGGAAATAAAGCCACTATTATTATTATATTATTAAAGACAATTAAATTATTCTATCGTTTTACGATAAAAAATTGATGCGGGAATCACATTAATTTGTTATATTTCATTAAATATTTCAAAAATGTATTCATTTTCTACATAAACATTACATTTATTTATATATGATATTGCAATATATGGATGTAAAGTAGGTATAATTTTATTCATAATAAAAAATATATAGGTATTTGCCCGGTTTAGCATACGTCTTTTAAGTGTTATGGTTAATATTTCACATTACCCATTCTATATTTCTAACAAGCCTGAACGTTTGGCTTTACCAATGTTAAATTTAGGCATACATTTTATATTTCAAGACAAAAATCCATTCCTGAGTTTGAAAGCGGTTTACAAAATTTATTTAACCTTTTTATTTAACTATTTTTTGTTTATTATTTAATTAATTATCTAATTTATTATTTATCTACAAAATTATTAATCTTATTATTTAACCACATTTTAATATAACATTATGCTAAAGGTAAATATATTAACACACCTAATTTTTAGAAAATACGAAACAATTTAATAATGATTCTTTAAATATATCGAAGAAAACACCATGAATTTGAGCTTGACTTTTTTAATTACGTTATTTTTTGACATTATTATTATATACAATTTTTAGTACAACAGTGAACTTTTTTTATGTCTACACAAAAAATTCGTATTTGTTACTTATTAGTTATTACTATATAATAATTATCGCCTAGGTTAAATACTCACGTTGTTCAAAGCTGTTTTCTAATATAATTAAATGTGTATGAATATAAATATATACTTGCATGCATACTCGAAATAAATGAATTTAATTATAATTCATTTTTTATCAAGTATTTTTAACGATTATAAAAGTTCAACATTAGTATATTAAATTAATTAGACAATACTATAACGGTATTTAGAAAAAAACATAGCCTACGTTTTAATAATGAAATATCTAAAAATATAACTAAAATATAATTAAAATATACAAATCGTTTTGATAGTAATATATATATTTTTATATTTTGTTTTAATGAATGAATATAATATATATATAGTTAATATTTTTAATACTAAAAAAATATATAAATATGTTAGGATAGTACTGCATAATTTAATTATATTTTATTAAATTTTATTTAGCTTAAAAGCGTATATTAATTTATTTTATTTTATTTTAATTCATTAACATTAAATAAGTAAACTGATTTCATATTTTACCCCACAAATTGCTTTTTACTATGCTTTTGCATTTCTGAAGGGAAGTAATGTTTATTAATCTTCGTTAAGCAACATAAGTTCTTCTGTAATTGTTTATTTCATATATTAAACAATGGATATGTAATAAGATTTAGTATCTACTAATGTAAAAAGTTTAAAACGCTTTCAATACGAGATTCTCCTATTACGAAATTGCCTTGTTACGAAATTCCCTTGGTACGAACTGCGACATCTGACACTCAAATAAAAGTCAGTTCTTGCGTCAGTGATATTTATGACACTTTATTACATATGTAACGTCATGGAGTGTACTAGTGTTAAAGACAATTTCTCTTTCTCTTAATATTCTTAACTTCTGAAAAATAAATTATTATATTCAATATTTTATTATTAAACAATAATATTAATAATAGTATTATTTTATTAAAAAAAATAGAAATTAAAAAAAATATATATATTAAATTGACTATCTGATTGATTGATTAATTTAATATCTACTTAAATTTAATTAGTTGTTATGTTAATTTTGTTTACATCTATGCTTTTTAATAAAGTCATTAATCAGGGGCGGATCTAGGATTTTACAGGGGCAGGTGTCCAGTCCATCTGAAAGAGGAACCAGCCCGGAGATCCCATTTCCCAGAAGATGTTTGTAACAAACATTAATGTAGGCCTATATATAATTATATTGTTGCTCATATATTACATATAGTATCCAGTGGCAGATACAGGTTTTTGTTAAGGGAGGGTTTAATTTCAGGGGTCTGTGGGTGAAGCCCCCAGTGCCAGTAGGGTCCAGGGGCTGAGCCCCTGGTCAGGGGGTTAGGAGGGCAAAGCCCCCCTAATTTTTTTGAGATTTTAAACCATGCATCGGGCATGGAAAACCATGTAAAAGGGCAGGTGTCTGGACACCCCCCCTGGATCTGCCCATGCATTAATGTTGTTTACCATGTCCATATACTATGTCTATATATAGACATATAGGCGGCATATAGCATAATACTTTTATTCAAAAAAATATCTAAAAGAAATTTTATACAATGACTAAAAATGTTTTTTGTATTTTATGTACCTATGCATTATTTTCAGAATATTTTATACTACAGAATCAAACAATTGTTTTATATAATAAATTTGTCTATGACTATATAATATAATCATAGACATAGTCTATAATAGTATTAATAGACATAAACCATAGTATACTTAACCTTGTCAATTAATATATTTATATAAATATATTTATATTTAAAATATTTTTAATCTAAATAATGAATTATTCTATATTACAGTTGGTTTGAATCAATATTTAGTCAAAATAAATAGCTATAATATTAATAAAGTGTGATACAAGGTGGATAATGGCATGCTTTTTTGGTGTAATATTGACATCTTCCAAGGAGGAATAACACTTTATATAAAAGTAGTATACCTTTTCTTTGTAGTTTGATGCCAATGTATGTACAAAACATCAGTTCATAACTGCATTAAATGCCATAAATACAAAAAAATTGTTTATGTTTAGGCATCAGTAGCAAAATTTTGTAATAGCTTAGGGCAAGCAATTCCATTAAAAACTCCATGATAATAGACTTCCCATTGAACTTTGAACATTATAGCCCACTCCTCTACCATTGGTCAAATTTTTAATAATCAATTAAAGATTACAGTAAATGTACTGATCATCAGGTATAGTTCAGGAGGTGAAATAATATTGAATAAAGTTTGTCTTATTTACCCATAAAAAAACACAGATGTATGACATTACCATGCTCTTTTGCATTAGATTTGTTGCACCCAGCACTTTGCCAAGACCAAAGTAAATCATGTAGGCTGCCAAGGGTCCAAATAGTTCCACATTTGCCAGATATCAATTTTTCTCTGGAAACATCACACCAAGTGCAGGAATGCACACAGCTAAGTGACATCAAACCAATCATCACATCAGCTAGTTTTAGATTAGTTACCATCAAATATGGAATACATATAGCATTTAATTTAAGATGAACCAAGCATAGCAATGCATTTCTGTAATTTTTATCTAGATCAGGTTTTAAGCTAATTATTGTTAGCCTTTTAGGTGCTCCTGAATCCAGCACTGTATTATTAGTAATAGCATCTTCATAATAGTGTATTTTATTTTTGAATTACAGGTTCCCTCTGCGTTGGTAGTACCTAATAAATAAAACAAATACAATATGTTTTATTAATTATCAATTATGTCAGATAAGGGTTTCTTCTATAACTCTAATTTGCATTAATTTTACAGTTATTCAATCTTTTGTATTAAGATGAATAATTTGTTATTAAAATATTATCCTATTTTTTATAATTAAATTTAATAGTGATATAAATATATCACATTCTATGTTTTATACTTGTTTTACAATAAACTATAAATATGTAAGTTAAATATAATATTAGATAATATATTAATAATGCAGAAGTGGGACTTTTTAAATATAGTTTATCAAAAATGTATATTATAATTAAGTAATAAATATACATAACATATGTATTATGCAAATACTTATGATTTAATTTTTATTTTTTGGGAGCATCAGTTTTATATTGGCACCCAATTAAACAAAATGTAAGTATATTGTTTTACAAAATAGAAGCTTATAAATTTAGTAATAATATAAAATAAGCTAAAGAAAATACAAACTAAATTTAAAACAAAAACAATATTTTTCTTGTTACCCAAAAAAAATCTTTTGAAATATATTTTGTATGAAAACTTATCTTCCAGATTCTGTAAAGTCAGACAAAATTTGAAATAAATTGGTTTCTATTATATTAAGAAAAGTGTATGGAACATTTTCATGTTTTAGCAAATTGTTTTCTAGTACTATCAGTGGGTTCAGAGACTTTGTATGTAAGATATTCCATTCTTCTATCTTTGGAACTCTTTTGACAGAATATATCATAGAGACTGACATCTAATTATTGCATTATTTTTTTCACTAGTTTCCTGGCCTTTAGAGGCCTCTACCTTTCAACTCATTGTCAATTACACAATTTTATTTCATTTATCAGGGTGACTGTGGGTCCTGGAATTCCAGGAAATCCTGGAAATTGAATAGGGTCCTAGAATTCCTGGAAAGCTTTGGCTTTTTTTAAATTCCTGAAAAGTCTTGGAAATTTTAGACAATAAGTATTTTTTTAAATGTTTGTTGTTATATTTAAAGGTTTGCTGGAATAATAATTCATGAATGATAATAACCATTTGATACAAAATATGTTTGCAAGTACAACTACATATTAACTGGAAAGACATGACTATTAAGGCAGAAGTCCTCTGGTGTTTGAAGTTGACCATGGACCATCTTTCATATCAGTCTTGTGAAGGATTTTGTGAAGATCTTTTCCATTTGATCTTTTCAGATAGTGAAATTGTAAAAATGTTATGAAAAAGTTTCAGTCACCTCCTTCTTTGTCAGGTAATTGTCAATCTTTCTTTAAAAAAATGTTTAGTTTCATCTGCCCATTCTACTTATATCACAGTTAGTGTAATCATTCTCCAAATGAATAATCTAGTCTGCTTTTTTCCTAAAGTTTTTAAATTGCATTACTATTTTCATTTTACCAAAGATGGATGATATTATCCTGAGAAAGATACCTAAACCTTTAACTACACAGAATACCTATCTTCAATGACTTGATTGAAGTAGTATAAGAAGAGTGAATTCTGACTCACTTTGATTACCTAATTATTGAAGGAAAGGATAATGAGGCAGCATATATGTGTTATTCAAGTTGTTTGGATTTACAATGAACTTACAATTAAGATCATTTACAATAATATAACTCTTCTCATTCTAAGGGTATATTTACCTCCACATTAGCATATTTTTAAACAATACTCAAAAACTATAAAAGCTTTGTGATTAGTGGCAAAATTATAGTTGTGTTTTTGTTTTGTTATACAATTATTGATATAGTCTTTTTTTAGCTTGATGTAATTGATCAATTATATAAAAATTCATAAGCCAGCCCATTACCCTGAATAAACCCCTGTAAATTTGATTGGATATAAATAATTATGTGTATTGATGTTTGTTTATTGGTTGAATATATATGACTAAATCAGTATACTTTGTTGTGGTAATTCTGAAATAACAATTTTAGCTTGATCATTATTTCATCACTAATATGTTGTTTGTATAAAAATGTATAAGTGAATTTTCTGGCCACTTCCAGAGCTGGTTGACCTCACACCCCCCCCCCCCCCCACACCCTTATAAAAAATTAAGACAATGCATCTTTTGATTAAATGAAATTATTTAATGTGGGGCGAAATTAAGTGAATTTCTATATTTAATTGCTATTTTTACCGCATTTACAAATATAGTAAAATATTTGTACATCTGTATTTCTTATCATATGTATTTTATTGTACATTTTATATTAATTTCTGATATGATTATATGTTTATCATATTTGGTTGCATACATTTTATATTGAAATATTTTATTAATAAGTAACTATGAAGCCACATATATATATATATACATATAAATATATTTATTATCACATAGTGTAATATGTAATAGTTATTATTCCATTATTACAACTTATAAATAACCAAAGTCAACTATTTAATACACACTATCATTGTGTTTTTATCCTCCATTACAGATTTTTTAGAGGAAAGATTATTATGCCAGTCTAAGTCCATTATGTCAAATTCTCCCTATGTACAGGGCTGTATTGCTTTTCAAGGCATTTATGAAAGATCAGTTGTTGACCCCACAGGAGCGGCTGCTAGCTTATTTGTTGCGTTTTTCGTTGGAATTGTGATTGCCATTATTTTGCTTAAATTTTGTGCAAGAAGATGGTTTGGAAACAGGGTAAGCTTGTGTTTGAATATTTTTTATTGTTTTGATAATACACTGTTTTTAATCTCTACTTTTAAATTGATATTTAATGTGACGGTTCCTAGGAGTACTTTTTTTTAATATATCTGAAACCGTGGTTTAAAAAAATTATATGCAGTAAACAAGCTTTCTTTAAAAAGTAATTGTATAACAATTTTCTCTTTTTGTCAAATGGATCTCATTTTATGTATTTAACCAAATAGTTATGCACAGTAATAAAAATGTAGAATATATATAATAGAAGTATTAGATTCCAAAACAATTTCTCATTGTACAATTTAAAAGCGATCCATATATATTCACTGGTTATATGATATAATTAGTTTGAGTAGTATGTAATGGTGACCACTGGCACAAACAGTGGGTGGGCAATTTTTCTAAATTTCGCGCATTGTTTGCCATTATTGAAAAATCATGTACCTATTGCGCGATTTAATTGTTTACGACTCAATTGGGGACGGGGATTACGAATTTGAGGTTCCCCAAGCGATTTAGGAATTCCTTATGGTAATAATCAATGATTATCGAGTTTATTACCTACAATTATTCAATCAACGTTGAGTATTTCACAGATTGCTTCTAATAGGATGTTGGTGATGATATAAAAGACTCTGCACAGCGTTTCAGAGCTCATTCTATAATCGGGATTACGATTTTGAGGTTCCCCAAGCGATTTAGGAATTCCTTACGGTAATAATCAATGATTATCGAGTTAATTACCTACAATTATTCAATCAACGTTGACTATTTCACAGATTGCTTCTAATAGGATGTTGGTGATGATATAAAAGACGCTGCACAGCGTTTCAGAGCTCATTCTATAACCGCATCAAGGGTTATAGGCAACCAAGTTATCAGTAACAAGCATGGGTCCGGATCCGCTCGAGCAGGCGATGGAGTTTGCAGTCGGTATGAAGTTGTAGCATTTTCTACGGACAACGGAGACTCCGGTTCTCAACCCAACTCTGCGCTAACTATTCATATCACAATGTCTACGTCTACGGCCTACGTTTTAAAACTTCACTCCTCTACTATACTGGGCTAAGATCACACCAAACACACTTGGCTTAATTGGCAATATGGCAGAGTTCGAACCTGGCCGATATCAGTTCTTGCTTAAATGTAATGGAGTATATTTTGGGCAACATGGGGACTCTAGTTATGTTGCAAGTGTGCAAATTCCGTGTTATTCAACTCCGACATGAGCCCGTGGAAGTAATGAATGCATCATAATCTCGGTGAGATTTCCATTACGATGATACATGTGCTCAAAGTCTGGCTCCTTCAGATGAAAAAAAATGAAGTAGTCGTAGATAGGCAGGCGCATACAGTTTGGAAAGCAATAACATATGTGTTTTCACTTCATCAAATGAGGAAGTGAATCGTTTCATTTTCGCAACATATTCTTGAATCGTAGAGGTAACCGATTTGCTAATATATTGATTAAAGGTTACATGGGAGTCAACTCCACGGCTGAATCGCTCCCTCTGACAGTGTCCTTCCATTTGGCATAACGCCCAACAATCTCCACATTTTACAGACTGTGAAGTAGTGAGTCACTCGACGAAGA
>JAUZND010002790.1:0-12646 GCA_034780555.1 Coelogynopora nodosa
TTCTTTGTTACGGGATTATAAAACAAAAATAAAATAATTACGTACCTTGAATAGCGTTATAAAATCCTCGAGTTGCACTTAAAGCCCTCGGGACTAAATTGCAACTCTCGAATTTTATAATCCCGCTATTCGCGGTACGTATTATACTAATAAAACACAGAGGCGCATAAAACAGTAATTATTTTGATAAACCACGGCGAAAGTAAACAGACGTCTGCTGTTGAATGAAAGAATACATGTCATAAAACAATTTTATCTTGGCTCTCATAGTTATAAATTTGTTATTGGTATGTGGCCAAATGAGTTTGAAATTCCACCTCCTTCTAAACCAACAATTTTGGAATTAGTATCTAAATTTGAGAGACTAGCAACAGTTGCTGATGCCCGGTGTTGCTACTGCTTATCTCGAAAATTCCACAATGTCTGCTGCGGAAATACAGATAAACAGAAGATCACTTGGTCGCATCATGAAGAATCTAGAACTTAAACCATATCGACCTCATGAAGACGATCCTAACCCTCGCCTCTAATTTGGTGAGATTTTTATAGCTTACTTCAAGGAAGATCCTGATATTGTCAATAACATTATCTGGACAGATGAGGCCCACTTCAAATTGAATGGCAAAGTTAACCATCATAATTGCGTGTTTTAGAGTTATAGCAATTCTCATGAAATTTTTACTTCATAAGTTAACATGCCTGGTGTAACAGTTTGGGCTGGTATTTGCAGCAGAGGATTAATTGACCCATTTTTCTTTTACCACACTGTTAATTCAGAGAACTACCTTGTTATGTTGAAGGAAAAATGTATTTCTGGTGTATTCAATCTCATGGATCTAAACAACTGTTATTTCCAACAAGATGGTGCTCCACTGCATTATTGCGTTAAGGTCAGAGAGTGACTCAAATCAACTTTTACTGAGTGGTAGTTGGGGCACAGAGGACCAATCGAATGGCCGCCACGCTCACCCGATCTCACACCTCCGGATTTCTTTCTCTGGGAGTCCTAAATGACAAAGTGTTCGCACAAAAGCCAAGAACCATTGCAGCTTTAGAACAAAATCCGAAACGAGTTTAACAATATCATTCCTGATATCTGTCATAAGGTGTCAAACCGGCAAACCAGTGTTGTTCGGCGATTTGAATATTGAATCCTAGCCAATGGATGCCAGTTTGAGCACCTATTGTGAATTTCATGTTTTCAAAGTGTGTTGTTGTTAACTATTCATTTTTAATAAAGAAATATAAGGCAGATGCTCAAAGAATTTTATGTTTGTTATATACAACATTATTTTGGATTAGGGAACTTATGCGCCACCCTGTATATCAATGAAATATATCTAAATAATCATTTTTCATAGATTAACTAAGATAAGTTGTTGGAAAATGAAATGTTGATTTCACTGCACTGCAAATTGAGGAAAATAATTAGATTTATACATACATAAATATATTTAAAGTATATACATTTAATTCTCACGACATTTGACAGTATTTCAATGTTTCAAGACTTCTCTAAGAGTCCTAGATTCCATATGAACCCTACAGGTCTAACCTGAACACCTCATTAGCACAACTCTCTATCGATCTCCTAAATTACAGTCTTGTTGAGCAGACGATTTCTTTTATTTCTTCACAGTGTTCTATTTTAGATACCCATAACATATATTTAATCCATATGTATGTTGACATCTATAATTGGTAACCAAGTAAAAAAACAGTTCCATAATTAATTAATCAATTAAATATGTAGCGTTTTATTACGTTTATTTATACGTAAGTGTAGATCTGATAGTACCTTAGAATAATTTGCTGATAAAAAAATATTGTTGAGAAATTAGTACTTTTACTCAGATAAGGAGGAGCGAGGTGAAGATTAATTATTGGACTTGCACAACGGTAGGGTTCACAATATTAGAGAGTTTTGGACATGCCAATGAATCTAAAATCCCAATTTCTTAAATACGCCACATGAATCGTCCAAGGATAAATATATAAGCTTCTGATACATAAAAAAAACATTTGAAGAAGTAAATAAACAAACCAATGCTTCAAGTTCTAACTAGGCAAGTTGACCCACCCTTGATCTTTTCCTCAATGGTCTTGTTGAGAAGACGATCTCCCTCGATAGCCGCCGGGTCCGGCTTGGGCGCCCCCTCGAAGGCCACTATGACGACACTCATGTTGTCCCGACTCCCCTTGTACAGACACGTGTCAATCACCTCGGTGCACACGGTGCTCAGGTTGTCGTGGACACGCATCCGGTGCAGCACGAACTGACAGAGCTGTTCATTGGTCATCACATCCCAGACACCATCGCAGGCGAGCACCATCAGCTGATCGCCGGGATCCCGGTCAATGGTGTCCACCTCGGGCTCGGGGGAGACTTGTTGTTCCACCGCGCCTGGAGAAGGAAGGGTAGAGTTGGTGAATATGTAAGGCACGGTGAGGGGGGGTTATCGATTATACATTACAAATTCAAAGCCAACAAATTGTCCTATATCAGCGGTATAGTTAAGCTGAATTAATTATTAGAAACCGAACAAATTATAGTCTAGTTTCTAAATGCGAGGTAGAGATGGTCCTTCATTACGTTACTATAATAGCTTCTTATTTGTTTTCACATTGACAAATCAGCATAGCGTATAGATCGAAGAGAAAGTAAAACGATTATCATATTAAAAAAAGATATACCATTATAATATGTTTACCGTTCATTAAACATTACAACGGAAAATATCATCTGCAGTTACAATTCTTACTGTTTGAAAATATATAACTGTCTATATAATTACAGATCAGTCTGCGTTTCTTCAAGAAAATATAATTTGTGAAATAGAAGTATAGAAATTTAGAAATTTAGTACTTGTTTTAACAGAAATTTTAATTACTTTCACAATGAGGTATTTTTTAAGAAAACAGTCGGTTAAGAAATTTAAATAAATATTTGTATACTTTCAAGGCGTGGAAAAGTATATTTTGAAATCTACCACTTTTCCTAATTGTCCCGTGATATTATAGGATTTACAGTTCAGGGTTAAATACGAACTGCCAATAGGACTACAAACACTATCCAAGAGCTGGCCACTGTTCTTCACGCTCCTCCCATTGCCACAAGGACAGGAACACACGGAGACACCAACTGGACACCAGCTGACAACCACCACTCACTCTTGTCCTCGCTGTTCTTGTACTCAAAGTCGCCCAGTGCCCTTGATACGGCCAAAGATCCATTAACCCGCTGGATCATGACAGTGCCGCCCGCCCGCTGGATCCTCTCTCGCTCCCCCGGGTTGCTCGGCTTGTGATCCTGCGTGGGGGAACACGCTAATAATAACACTACTGACACGCTTGGTTTAACCAACAATAGTTAAGAAAATGTATCCCATTAGAAAATATCAGAGATATCAGGACGAGGAGGCTAATTTTGAAGTCTTTTATAATCTGGTATTACCAATATATACAATCAAATAAGGTTTATATAATTGAATTGTATTATTGAATCAAAATTTAACATAATTATGATAAGCCTGCCATGGATAACGCAACTGTCAATTGAGTTTTTTCGGTTTCCTAAGGATAATTCAGATTAAGCAGTGTTTTCGATTGAATATTATAACGTATGATCTAATTCGCACCAATAGTGATCATCGTTGAATGTAAATGAAAAAGTGTCGAAGGATAGGTACGACTACAACACCTTGTGAAGGTAGGTTGTGAATAGAAAATGAGACCTGACTATGTATAATACCAGACTAAGTATTCCCGACAAACGACAAACTGAAAATATTACGAACTATTATATAACTAAACCAGCATAAAAGTAAAAACGGAATACTTCAATATTGAAAAGTGATAAACATAATCATATTGCAAAAACGAAAATGGTAAAATAACATTAATTAATTTTTGAATAAAATGGCTAAAAAGAACTGAAATCTGTACAATTCAAACAGAACATATTAAAGAGAACACACACACTGAACAACCTAAACCCCTCTTACCTGGGTGCCGAAGTGAACGCGCCCTCCCCGGATCACTAGAGCTCGTGAGTCGCCGCAGTTGGCCACAAACAAGTGGTCGGGAGAGATCAACACGCACACTGCTGTGCTGCCTGAGCGGTCCAGACCCACCCCATTCTCCAGGGTGTCACGCATACGGGCATCCAAATCGAGGAAGCCTTGTCGAATACCCTTGCGGACTGCGGCTTGCGGTGGGGCCACCTAGTAGTAAGGTGCGCATGGGGCAGGAACGGTGACAATACCGAATGTATTCTCTGGATAGTCTTGCCTAGTAAAGTTTTGTAGGTGGTATCATATACTCTAGCTTTTTACATAATTAATCTTGGCAAATTGAACAGATATAGATATTGTATATATAATTTTAAATAATAAACATAATTTTTTCCTCCCATTCTACAAACATTATTTGATTTCTTCATTAAACGCATTAATAACCAGGCTATGCTTGTATAAATAATGTAAAGGTTAATAAATAGAAATATTATATCAATATAACATTCACTTGAAAACCAAAATATAGATGTGGTGTGATATTTATACCCTCCAAATAAACGTATCATTTTACATTTAAACAGCTGGTATTAAATCATACCACTAAGGGAAGCTTTTGTGATATTTTTCCCGTAAAATAAATGCCACTAATACTATTGTGTTTGATTAATTATAGATAATCACCTCAATGATCATAATTATTAGACAACAGTCTAGTTTGTAGTTTTGATAACTGTTATATTAATTTCTATATGTAAAATGCCTCCATGTTTGTATCTTTTTGTAGCAAGAAAATAAAACTGTATGTTCTATAATATTATCAAAAACAGCATTCGAAGAAATATAAGAACTTGAAATATGAGCTATGATGTTTGGGCGCACAAAAAACCGTACAAAGTATTGTATCGATTGCATAGTTTTCCTATTATAACTAAATAAAAGCATTACTGTAAACATCAAAGTTTTGGTTCAAACATTTCAGAACATATTTTACGTAATTTTGCACGATCTATATGGAACAATAATTTAATAGGTAACATTTAAATACAATAAGCCAGATTATCACCAAAATGTTTCAGAATACACTATAGTAAAATTATCAATACAAATTCCAAAAAATTAAGTCTAGGCCATAATCACAGGCATGATAACAACATTTTTGGTAATGTAAAAAATAACATACAAGTTGCAACCAAACATACCATATAAGTAACTACAATTGCTGTATATATTTGAAATTAGTTAAAAATTATATTGATTATTATAAAATTAGGGATAATTAATAATTGTCTTTTAAATTATAAGTTTAAAAAACTTCAAAAAAAATGTTAGGTGTCAAAAATTAATTGTAAAGACATAATAATTTTACATTGAATAAAACTGTAGATATTATACTGCTAAAAAGCAAGGTTTGAAAGTTAGACAGGAAATAGCGAATACTAATTCAATAGATATCAGTAAAACAATATTATAACATGAATCGTAATTTATGTGATCGAAAAAATTGCCAATTCGACAGAAACCTTACGTTGTACTTGATACTGAAGAATTTGTACAGGTGTATGTAAATAGTATTGTAAATACACTAAAATTATTAATTTCAAAACTTATAATAAAATAGTATTTACTGTAGAATTAATTTTTTTATAACGTAACAATAACCGCACTTGTAATTAAAATTAAATCAAAAGTACAACAGTAATACATTTGAACGTATAAACATAATATGATTTATGAACGACTTAACGTAAGTCAAAAGATTGAATGATTTAATTTTTTTAAGAATTATAAAAAGTCCACATTGTGTAAGAACACCACACAGCGTTAAAAGGTGCCGCTGTATCAAAGAGGGAAATCTAAATCCGATATTCTTAAAAAATATGAAATTTGCAAATACAGAAATCTATAATTCAACACTTTCAATTTTCAACGGGAAAAAATCCATTTCTATATCGGTGAACACATTATTTACAAAGTGGGAGGGCGTGTAACACAAATTTCCCCACCAAGAGAGATAGCACAGCCGCGCTGATATTTATGTGCAGAAGTTTATCGATTAGCTACTGTGTTGCGCTTCGAGTTTTATTTGTTCAGAGTATTTTGTAGCTATTTGCAGTAGTTTACACTCGAAAGTGGGGAAAGAAATAGAGCATAAATAAGCTGTATTCATATTCTAATCGATACTAAAAAATGCATTTTCTGGGGCTAGTATTACATTTGTGGAAGTCATAAATTAAGCTGTAACTCATAAATTTAAAGGTATCGAAATTAAGTTCTTTCAATTTAGAGCAATTAAACGAAGGGATAATTTCATACAAACATACCTAACAGTATTTTTAAATACTATACCTTTCGTTCCCATATAAAACAAATAACATTTCATCAGAACAAAGTTTCATGCGTCAAAAAAATAATATATTTCCTCGAATTTTCACACACTCATTGCAGACAACCAGATAAGAAAGGATAAATAGGCAATATCCGGTAGATAACGACTCCCAGCTCCATTTTTCAATATAACGAGCAACAAGTTGCGGATAACACACTACAGTCAACTTCATCAGTTGTCAAACCAAATGATACCCATATAAACCCTTGGAACTCAAATAATACACACACATCTAACTGTTCACGCAAGATACTTATATCGATAAAATTCATTTTTGCGATATATTCAAATACAGTTGAATATTTAACATGAATGCATTTCATACATTTAACCAAACAACATGTGCAATCGGGGAAAAAATATGTATACATTAATTTGAAAAAACTACAAACTTAACTAAAAAAATAAGTTATCATGTCAAAAATATAAACAAATCTGCATGTAAACGAAACAATTAATTGAATTTTAGAAATAATAATATGTTTCTCCCATAATATAAAGTCTATGGTTGCGTAGAGACCAATTAAATAACTGTTTTAGAAGTTGTAAATAGTGTTGTAAATATAAGAGGTAATTAACATTTCATTATAGACAGCAGCTAAAAATCTTTACCCGCACAGCAACACTGATCGACGCAGTAAAGTGAAATGAATTTAAAGAATCTTGCTAACAACCAGAAACTTAATTTACAAATACTAAATCTTAATTGTTACGTTAACAATAGACTGAGTTAAGGAACATTTTTATTGAATTATTAAGATGCGCAGCGTGACACCTTTAATTGGCGAACAGGTGCTTAAATGGTAAGGCACAAATATACCATTTCATTGGGTTTCCCCATTAGTCGCGCATCATAAAAATTTTACAATATCAGAAGTGGTACTAAAAAATACAGCCATATAAAGCTGTCTGTATACTAGTTCTACACTGATCAATGTAGCAAAATCATTGTATCATTCAAAGCTTACAGATATTAATCAGTAAACAACTAGTATAAAAATGGTACACAATTTGGCATATACGTTAGAAAATAGTATAGACTAACACATATTAAACTTCGTGAATAATATTTTCGAAACGCATTAAAAAATATATCCACATTTAAAGTATATATTTATAATCAATAAGTTTTATACAATTTTAGGCTTGATGCAGTTTTACTTTTTAGGACAAAATTTCATTTTATAATACGTTTATGATTTGATGACATCATAATGTATGCCGATGATAATATCCCTTTTCATATACAACTTTATTAAGGCTATACATTTTTTTAATAAATTTACATTGTTTTGTTTAGCACTTTTAATATTTGGGGCTCTTATCGATCAATCGTAACACTAAAAAAAGAGTGCACTAATATTTCGATTCATGGTAACTTTAAAAACATTCACATTCTGTAAAAATTGCTTTAAAAATTAAAAACAATAATTTTGTTTATGTTGCTTTTACGTTTATAATATAATGTTAGTCTGACTGGACTAAATTATATTGTAGGAATGTATAAAACGATTAAGACTGATAATCACAAATTATAATATCAATAGTTCATAATCATAAACTCATATTGGTAGTACATACATCAAGACGATATACAAATAATGTTTCTAGTCTGAAGAATCATATGCTTATAAATTTGACATGTGACAACGTTAGATTAAATTCTATCACACATATTCGCTAAATATTTAAAAGTTCTCTTAAATTTTATTAATGAAATTATACTAACAAATGGAGACCAATGTGGAAAAACTATTTTAACATTTCAAAACGCAAAATCCATTGTAAATAAACACCCATTGCTGTAGTTAGACTGTACGTTTTATGTAATAAAATTAATTTTTACGCAACCTATTCCTAGCGTGAGAAAATCTAGGCAATCCGGACGAGTGATAACCTTACACATTCAACAAGCTTTAACTAATAACATTGGACAAATTTAGGATCATTCTATTCAAGTAATTCTGACATTCACACCCACCTCCGGCTGGATCTTCTTAAAGTCGTCCGTTTCCAGCATGGTGTTGAGAAGTTGTTCGGCACAACAGGCCGACACCTTGCCCCCTGCATGCCCATCAAAGACGGCAAAGTAGGACCACTTGTCGAGGTGGCCGGGCAGTCCAGTAACGGCACAGTGCGCATCCTCCATCTCTACTCGCCAACCCTGCATATTGGAGATGCCGAAACGGAGGTCATTGCCCGCCCCTGTTTCGCAGTGTTTTTCAGTCTTAGGCTTCTCAAGAAAGGCCCCCATTGAGTCGAAAGTTATGAGGTGAGTGGTGCGAGTGCGCCAATGTGAGACACACAGTGTGTCTTTGCCGCCCACTGAGCACAATCAGACGCTGTATGTTAGTGTGATAGACAGATACTCGAAAATGGAGTACAGTGCTACTCAATGACAACTAAGTAAGAAAAGATACGAAGAAAATTAATTTAATTAAAATATGTATAAATTAAAGTTTGTATAAAGCTTATATCATGTACAATTAATTATTGACGAACTGATGAAATTATACAATCGTTATTAAAATATCAAAATAATATTATTAGAATTATAAATATTTAAAATATTTGAAATGTAATAAGAGATATCATTATTTTAGCTATGTATTACTCTGAAATTTTTTAACTGACTATAATATTAAAATTGAAGTTGTATTTTGTCGAATTGTACAATTTAAAATTTAAAAAGGTTTAAAATATGCCATTAAAAATAAAAGTGCATTACAATCACAATTAAGAAAGTGGCTTAAATTTGTATTATTGTTTTAATTAAAAATTGACTAAAGAATTATGCAAAGAAAAATTATCATTATGAACCTAGCTTAGTTTGAATCTAAAATTTGGTTGTATTTTAATTAATATTTCTGCTTTACCTGGCTAAAAGTGCATAATTTATTGTCTAAGACATTCTAGTACATCATATCAGTATTTAATATTGGTATTTTGACTATTTTGCTTCAAAAACAACATTACTATATAAAAATATGTTACACCATAAAACCCACATGATTCAATTTGACCAAAAAATATAAATATGAGGAATTTCAAAACGTTTTAAATTAAAAAATTATGGCTGGTGGTTTTATTGAATTTAATTTTTATCAGCTTATTTTTTTAACATTTTCCAATTTTAGTAATTGTTTCATATGCCGATATTATACAATGTACAATAGAATAATATATTAGAAAACAAAACAATTGTTTATAAAAATCATCATATGTTTACATTTTTAATAATGTTTATAAAAAATAGATCTTTCCTACAATTCACATAAAATTCAACATGTTAATTAGCTCAAACTGAGATACCTATATTAGACATGTTCCACTAATGAATTTGATGAACAATAGTCCTACACCAGACACACTACTTAAAATGATCTGATGCAACTCCACTGTAGTATGCCACATTGTTAATATTGCAACTGCAACAATTTTCCAAAGAGCCAGTTTTGGATGATGACGAAATTAAGGACTATAAGAAACTAAATTTATCTACTGAGACAAAGTTGTAACTTATGATGTTTTTGCTTACTTAATTATAAACATTACAAATGATATATGGTGTATTTGTGTCCAGCATCTTCACATCAACATACCAACAACTAGCTTTTTGGCAATATTTTTAGGTGCAAAATTTATTTTAATACTCCACATTGACACATATCCATAGAGAACATTAGAATAAAATCCAATCCATTGAAAACTTGTAAAAATATAATAAAAAACTTGTAAAATGTTAGTTTATTTTATAGATTTTTTCCAACGTCAGCCATCTTTTTTCAAAATTTACATAAACTGTATTGAAATATACTTACCATTATTAAAACTGAATAAAATACAAATAAGGTGTTCATCTCATAAAAATATTTATAAAAGAAAAATGTTACTTGCTTTTCATATCAAATCCATAGAAAATACAGGATAAAAATATATAATCACTAATTAAATATGACTATTGCTGCTAAAAATTGGGTTATGTTTTTCTGTAGATATTTTCTATCATTGACATTTTCACTTATTGAGGTTTTCTCGTAGAACCTATATATAGTCACTCTCATGTAACAGTATATTTCTAAATCAAAAAGTGTTTACCAATAAGCAAGAAATATTAATCAATTATAAATAAATAATACAAAGAAGAAAAAACTAAAAAGAAATAGAAGTCATCCATTTTAAATTATTAAAAATCGGAACAGTATGGTTACAATTCTTTTCAGTATATTCAAATTAACACATTTTCAAACCATATTTGTTTGCTGTTTCAGGGAAAGTGCAATCATCATACATGGAATTTTTGTTAAAGTAGTGTTAACAGAATGGTTTATTTGTGACAATATAGAAGAATGTCAATGTACATTAACTGATAAATATAACAAGGCAGTACCTCTAAGACAAACAATTTAATACTGGAAGCTCAAATTTCTTGTCACTTAACATCCACAATCTGGAAAGACAATAATGGCTTCCATGTTATGAAGAAGGAGTAATACAATAACAATTTACTAATAATCCTGCATTCTTCAGAAAGTTAATTTTCTACAGAGTGCATTATTAAGCAGTAGATAATCCTAGTAAAACTCAGTGACTGACTTTATGGGCATGTTTGTCTTACACAGGTTTTGTCTGCTACAATATTATCAATCCTACAATGAACTTGCACCATTATTGTGAAAGTCTAATTGATCTGTCAAAGACTTTTAAACTATTGTGGATTAGTGGATGCAGTAGTATTGCATTTGTAGATCGAAAAGTTGAGATTGAGATTGGTGATATACTATTGGAAAGATATGGGGAATAAAGTGTTAATTTTTAGAATTCAGGTATATGTACGTCTGTCATCTTCATATTGGGTGAGTTTGTTTATTTGTCTTGTATTAAGTTATATTGTATTGTTTTAAGCTTTTCCTAATAATACCAGTAGGTATCTCAAACGCTTTTATAAAAATAGATTCTATCAAAATGAAATTATTTAGTTTAACCAGTGTTTATAGCAAATTTATTTTAAAATAATCACTGTGCAAATGGAAAATAACTGATTTTCTGTAATGATTTGATTGGCTGATAATAATACAAGCTTAGATTGGAAGGAATTCACAGTTATTATGATTGTAATCTTAATATTTTTACTGATTAAGCTGATTATACTAATTTTGACCTTATAAATTTATTATTTATTTTATTACATAATGCTGTTCTATAATATTTATAATTATTAGTATTTATTATATATCAAATTATGTGTATTTCATTATAAAGTCATGTATTTACTATTTTTCTTGAGATAGTATATTTTCAGTGGTTAATGTATGGTTTAGTAGCATAAAATCAATTACGTTTTTTGTTATTATTTATATATAAAAAGAAATTCAACAAATTTGTATTTATTTTATAATAGTAATCATTTTACAATATATTATAAATTTAATGAAAAAGTATATTTGAGAGAATAATGCTGAGTGATAGTAAGAAGAAATCACTGAAAATGTCTGTGTCCTTGTATCTATTTCTCTACATAAACTTGCTGTGATAAGTATTGGAGAGATTTTCTAATGTTCTATATCAAATCTTTATCCAAAAGATATAATATGTATACCTGGTAAAATAAACTGCTTAATCACTTCATGCAGTGACTCTGCTGTTCTGTCCAAAACATGTATAATGAAACATTGTTTAGATCCTCTCTTGACATTACTGATAAACCGAATGTCCAGGTCACCATTTCCTGTAGAATTAATTATCTTTACTACAATTGCTAGATGAACTACCGTATAAATTTCATGGCAGAAATTAGATCAGTCAACAACTATGGTATCATTACAAGTTGGGACAAGCCATACTTATGCTGGATATAAACTTTTTGTAAACCAGAGAAAATGTCCATAAGAGAAATGTATAGAAAAGTTCATAATATATGAACAAAAGGAATAAAACATAACTAGAAATACCTTCTGTTATTAACCTTTTACCGACGGCTATATAAAATTTCAAATAAAAATTTGTTAGAATTAGTAAATCTGTCAGATCTTTTATTGGCTAACAAATTTTGTACTGATTTTATTATTTTATGCAAGGTGACTGTTTATCACTCAAAGCTTCATTACAATATGTTTCTTATTATAAATGAGTGCCTAGCTAACTGCCTAGTACAATAAAACAATATCGAATTATGTTTGGTTTCTTATGGATTATGTTATGATAACAATTTCCACATACTAACATTATTATAAAACTATGATGT
>JAUZND010002791.1:0-12644 GCA_034780555.1 Coelogynopora nodosa
AGTTTATTGTTCATTACTATCATGTTTGTGTAGTTTATTGTTCATTACTATCATGTTTGTGTAGTTTATTGTTCATTACAATCATGTTTGTGTACAAATTTCCCCTTTTTATTAGAAATTAAAATTTTCTACAGAGAGTCTACTAACTTTTGGGCCACCCTGTATATATTTATTAACTATTTATTAAATATTTATTAATTAATTTATATATTTATTAATAATATATATTAACTGAGTTAATTTTGTCAATATTTTAATCGATTAGTCATGACTATCTTCTTGCCAATCAGTCAATGCAATCGATTAAATTGATTTGGTAAATATACAATGAAAATTTTTTATATTACATCCTTTAAAATATGTTCATTATATTTATGTATTTATTTTTTATTTGTATTTTATTTATTTTATTGTACTTCTAGTATAGAATATATTATTAATATAATTGAATTTTGCTAGAGAGTAAATGTGTGTAATTAAAACGTATTTCTCTGCATTCATGTCTTAATACTTTATTGACAATAATATTTTTATAAAATTTATTAGTAGCGTCTTTTCACATATGGTTGAATAGTTTTTTTTCCACTGATTCAACAATGGGAACCTAGAACATTATATTCCTATTGTCGATTCTTTTCAAGTGAATCTAAATTATTACACAATAAAACGTCTTGAACAGTATTCCACACTATTCAACTCTATGTAATAAACAAGGTGAATAGACCAAATGACAATGCGGTATCTATATATCAAAGTGTTGGTGTGTTTAAAAATGACGCCCGTAGTCCACCACCTTCAGAAGACGACCGCATTATATAGCTCTGAAAAAGGGGTTGTGACTTAAATCCGAGGAAAAAGCGGAGGACAAATCTTAAGGAAATTTAACCTATTTTTCAAGGTCCATCTAAAGGATTTTAGAATGTCGATAAAAATGGTTAAATACGTATACATTTAATTAATTCTGCAAAATGCAAATAAATGAATTCTTACTAATTTTAAGTAATTAGTACATTCTTTAAATTGAAATTGTTTGTTTATATTTGTTACTTGTTTTAATGTCGACCTTAAAAACTAGTTATTTATTCCTCCGGATTTAAGTTACAACCTGAAAAAGGAACAGAAAACGAAAATATACAATAACACACTTATAGAAGATTGGAATTTTTTTGTGACATTTCCTTTTCAAATTAACTGTTGTTATTTTTGCACTAAACGGTCTAGTTTCCAGAGCTGTGAATGACTGTACAATAGATAAAAATTGTCAATATTTGTCTGCATATAACATACTGCTTTTTCATACCTAAAAGTGTCAATAATATGTTGTAGTTTCGAAGTATAGTATTAATCGTTTATTTATAACTACTATAATGATATTATTATAATTTAAACATTATTATGTAAAACGAAATAATTTTTTAAATTGTAATTTGTGCTATTTTTACCAATTGATCTGTTTTATTAAATAAATGTTCTCATTGGCATGTTATGAACGAAACTTATATATAATTTGAGAAAAAGAATGACACTTTAAATTAAGCGCCCTTGAGAAAGAAAGGTAAAATAACAGGTATTTATCAAATCAATTCAAATTATTTTTATTCATATGTATACCAGAGTAATATGAACACTCGTATAATATAAATATCTATTTCCTAATAATATTTTGCTGTATTGTAATCACAAATAAAAACTCTTTTTACATAGACATGATAAAGGCATATGTTCATGTTTAATAGTAGAAACGCAATATTTACATTAAAAAAATCAAATTAGTAACATATTGTATGTAATGACGTCATATATTGATGTTGGATCATCTAACGAAAACAACTTTAATAATATTTAATAATAATATAATAATAAAAGCAGGGTTTACCTCATCATTTTAATTACTCTTTTAATATATAAACATATGATTTGTTGTTGGTAAGTTGATATCCACTTTAATTTCATGTACCTAAACACGCAACATATTATATTTGAGCATTCTTGAGGATGTATTCGACTGTATATTCTATAATGTACAGAAATTGCCTTACCACATTATTAAAAATTGCCCAAAAATGTATATAATATTTATATTTATTCAGTATTAACAGTCTATTGAACGGAATTTATTACAATTTACAGATTTAAGATCTTCATTTTGTTTATAATTTGAAAAATGTATAACTGTATGTTTTGATATAATCAATATAATAGTACTTATTTTGTAATTATTTTCTCACTAAAATAACAAACGATATTAATAAAACAACAGAATAAACTCAATACGAAATATATTTTTAATAAACATTAGTAATTGTTCAAAAAATAAAAATTAACTAAAACAATTATTTCGTGAAGTAGTTTAATTAATTTGTCACTGGGGATGTGTATAACATAGGATATTTCAAATTTGAAAAAAATATTAGAAACCACTAATTAATTATTCAATGAATAAAAATTGAAAAAAAACTCATTAAATTAAAAAATTTTATTGCAAAAACAATATTTGAAAAATTCATTATCTTACTTTGTTACAAATGTTAATTCCGTTGTTAATGACTGTAACTGTCGTCATATTTGTATATTAATGACTGTAACAGTCGTCATATTTGTATATTAATGACCATAACTGTCGTTATATTAATATATTAATGACCGTAAAATTCGTCATATTTGTATATTAATGACCATAACTGTCGTTATATTAATATATTAATGACCGTAATATTCGTCATATTTGTATATTAATGACCGGAAATGCCGTCATATTCGTATATTAATGACCCGAACTGTCGTCATATTCGTGTAATTGAGATGTATATAGTAATAATAGATTTTTTTAAATTGGTTAAAAATGTATAGTTTCAGAGAATATATGGAATAAATTTACTTTTAAATAGCTATTTCATTTCCATTTCAACCGATTATTAAAATATGTGTTCCGTTTAAATTACACTGTCAATTTTAGCGAGAGGAGACGACATAGCTACCATCGATTCTTTACAAACCACCATTATGAATATATCTCATTGTTTGTAATCCAATTTGCGACTTCCAATAACAATAAATACCAAATTATTGTAAATATTTCTTTGTACCAGTACCTATATAGCATTATACAGATATTGTGTTGACTGCTCTGGATTTCGAATCATAGATTTAACAATATTAACTAAACGTAACGCCTTATTGATGTGCGTGAATTAAAAAATAATAAAATTATTTGAATATCAATTCTACCCTGTTTACAGGATTTTGCATAATCAAATGAAAAACTGCGTAATAAAAAGATGTTGTAGCCTAAATTGTGTTTCACAAATTTATCGATAAAACGCGTATATTTTATATGCAGCTGGTTCTTGTATAATATACAATATAAAAAACATGAATGACTTTATAAATAATATTTGCAATAATCAACAAATTCCCAATCCAAAATTGTTAGGGTAGCAGCTCACGAAATATTTATTAAATGTCTTAAAACCTATAATTAAAGAACTGATATTTCGGCTAAAAATGCAGTTCGTTAGATATAAACAGGAAAGTTTGGTTAACTGCTAAGTGTTGTGTTAAGTGCTAAGTGTTGTGTTATACTACTTACAACCAGAGATGGAGATGAAAATGAAGACTTACTACATTTGAGGACGTGTACGATGCTGCGATCTATTAACATTTGTGAAATTAAGAGGGGCATCTTATTTAGTGTCAGTTATGTCGGTAAGTAATGTGTTTTAGGATGGTCATCTTCCGGGTTAAACTGATATCTTCCATCATATTGTTTTCAAATTGTTATCATTTATTAAAGAATATCATAACAACCTTATGATAGTTCATATTTTACACTGCGAAGAATATTTAAAAAAAATAAAGTTGCTGTTTTTCGTAAAGCGTACTACTACTTATTTACACTACTTTGTAATTATTTGTAATATACTTTTTAATACAATATAAAGTTTATAAGGTTTAAAGTAATTATTATGTTGCATATTTATTTGATTGAAATATCACAATATTTAATGTTATACATTTATAAATCGGGTTTACATAATTGATTCATATCTTTCCGAGTTTTTATTGATGTAACAGACATTCATTATCTATAAGTGATTACAATAGGTGCCCACAAACTATTAGTATACAAAGGTCACAACATGCACACAGCGCTACTGCAATAAGCAACTACTATCATTCGCTGTATATATTCCTCATATTATTGATTTTGATCTACAGTTCCCAGGGTCGTGTCATAATTCCGTACGCCAATGCTGCTGGCATTAACGAACAGAATCGCATAAATTCGCAGGAAAAAGAGACCGACCAGCATGATGGAACTGCTAACGAGCAGCACCAGGGCCATCAGAAAGTCGTCAATCGCCGCCGAACTGGAGGTCATGATGCTCGGGATGAAGGCGATCCACAGCAGACAGGCCGAGGCCGCGCAGGCGAAGATGCACTTGGCGTCGTGGAAGTTGTCCGGCAGACTGCGCGTCAGGAACGCCATGATGCAGCAGGCCAGGATGAGGACCATGTTCACACCGAGTGGGATCCAGAAGGCGGGACTGCCCCGTGGGCAGGAGATCTCCACGAAGGGTTGATAGGCGTCCGGCATGTGTTGCTGCGGCTCCAGGGAGTAGAGCTGAGACACTATCACTAGGAGGATCAACTGTTGTCGAGGGGGACAGAAAGGGAAACCGATCTCTGAAATATGTTCAGATGGGCTTATGTCTATTTGGTTATTATAGGTGCAGGTTTTTAAAAAGACCGTTTAACCCAGGGGGGCTGAAGAAAGGATCAAAATGATTCATCAACATATAATTTAATCAATATTATCTAAAGTTTGAGTATATTACGAAGTTGTTCTACAAAAGCAATTTTTTAATCTGTAGGACGCTTGGTTAGATTATTTTTTTTCTCTATTTAGCAACAAATACGTTCTAATAATAATTAATTAAAACCGTTACAAATAGTGTTAAAAAATAGTTTTTAGCCTATTTTTAATATCTTATGACATCATAATAGTTATCTGTAAGCACAAACATAATTTTAGAGAAAGTATATAAAGAATGATATGTAATAAGCTAATAAACAATGGAGGTTTAGCCTAAAAGCTTATAACAGATTTTTTTGAATATGACAACATGCTTAAGAGGACTAAAAAAGGATATAATTAGGTAATATTATTTTACAAAATAAATGAAATCCAAAGTACATTATGAATTACAAAGAACTTTACAATACATTTTAAGTAACGTTTCCCTACCTCCACTCGAGGATTAACCTGTCTCAGTTTGATGTAAATCGGCCAACATATACTATTTAATATATTACTAACTAACACACTACTAGCTAATGAATACTAACACACTACCAACTACCGGACACTAACATACTACTTACTAAAAGACACTACCATACTACTTGGCACTCTGGGCACTGGCATACTACAAATATAAAAGATGTGAACACACACGACATATTCCACAACTCAATGGGAATCGGGTATTTTATGGTAAAAATAAAGGATTTAGCCATTTTTAAGGAGGAAGTAAAACGGTGAATCTAATGTTTAAAATAGTTGTCACGCCTGACATCGTATTTCAAATTTGTTCTCTTATGACACGCATCAATAATTAACCGTTTCACTCAGTCAACTGTTTCACAGAAACAAGTAAAAGTTTCATTAAGTTCATGACAAATTTTTTAATATTTATGAAAATTGATAATTTCAATTTCCAACGTTTTCTTTTTCTTCTGTACTATTTCAAATGAATTATATATTATTCTAGAAATTTATCATGATTTGAAAAACAGTGTTTTTATCTTTCTGAATTTTATGTTATTAATTTATATGCACAGAATGATATATTCAAAATATGTTAAACATGTTTGAAATCCAAGATTTTTCTATATACATATATATTTTTTCTAAGGTATTCATTTACCTTTCTAAATATCTTTATTTTTACAACTTAAAATCTGTACAGAATATATATATATATATAAAAGAAATTATATGATAACAATTTCTGAAGAATAAATAGCTTATATTTATATAACAATGTGATAACTGGAAGCTCCATTCATAGATTGGATTCAAAGATGGAATACTTTGAAAATGGATTCTCTAATAAAACCTAATTTTAAAAAGGATTTTAGGTGGATATTTACTATAACGGAACTAGCTTTTGAGGTAAAGTCACCCACAACCTTGCTCTAAATCGCTAAATGGGTTGTCATCCAAGCAATAATTCAACATTTGACTAATATAGAAAGTTCTTACTGGGGGAGTAAAAACCACTTTTTAATAACGTATGCACAAAGTATACTGCTTGAGGTGCATTTACATTCCTAACAGGTACTGAAGGTCAGGCAAAGGTCAGGTACTGAAGGTCAGGCAAAATTACCAGATATATAGTAAGAGCAACATTGGGACAACGGTTTTTAAAATTAAAACATGTGATTAATATTTAAAACAGTTTATATACTCATATAGACTAATATCAATAATCAACAACTAAATCGAACACAAATATATTTATGAATTATTTTTAACTCATTGATTAACTCATTTTAACTCCACAAAATGATTTACTAAAGCGTTGATAACGATATTTTTTATAAAATATACAACTTGACAACTTTTATTTAACAAGTGTTTATTAATAAACATAGTTTTAACTAATCTATAACCCCAATCTCGACCAATAAGTATATAATTTAATGTATACAACATTTCAATATTGATATTAATATTAATCCCGTCAATTCCAATTGTTAATCCCACTATATTATTACTGGCAATTGAATCAATAATGCAAGTTTTAATTCATATACATAGAACATTGTGATTCACTTTAAATTAAAACATATAATAAGTTTGAATATAAAGATAATTGTTACACTTATGCCGGGCAGTTTTTTTTTAAAACAAAATGATACTGAATACATTACGATGGCTTTTTATAAGGCTTTTCATTGGAGTTTTTATTGTCGTTTAATTTTTTTAACATATATTGAGTTTTTTATTTATTGTTTGTTATGTTTTTTAGTTCCCTTTTTGTTCATATTGTTCAAATTAATTGATGATTTCATTGATATATTATTAAGTTCTGTTTGTGGGTTATTCGGACAGGTGCTTAATATTGTCATTAAAATATATTTCGATAAAAATGAATCATAAGGCAAAAATCTGAACATAATTTTGACATTTTTCCTAAAATGAATTTTCTAAATGTTTTTTACATTTGTTATTCGTTCATATTTTTTGTTAATAAAGTTAACATTAATTTATTATCTTAATATCATTCTATTCAGTTTTTCACGGGCTATTTACGTATATTAAATGTTGCTCCAAAATATTTGGCAAATAGGGAATCGTAAGGCAAAAACAGAACACAATTTCGTCAAAAAATTATATTTCTTCAATCTATTTTTGTTTATTTGTTCACACGATAAACTACATATATGTACATATAACATTGAATTTTTTAAAAAAGTTTTAGCTGATAACATTCATTTCTTTATGGCCTATGTTATGATACCAAATGTCAAGAGCTTAAAACTTATAACAGTTTTGGTATACCAAAATGGTGTTGACATATCGTCAACAGATCATTTCCGGCATCCTTTTCCTAGTAGCGAAAAATCACTACACGTATCAATAGATTTCCGTTTAACTGCTATCTACGAGCTAACCGAGATAGATCATTGGCGCGCAAATCATCAATTGATATCAATCCGATCCAAGGCGTTTCTCCTCCATCAATTCCCCTAGAGGATCGAACAAAATGTACATCCAGCGTCCAACGGAGGCGGAAACCAGATAATGTTACCTTTATAGTAAGGTCACAAATTCATTTCATCCTCACCACGTATGGAGAAGTATGAATCAGTTTTGGAACCACTTAGCAGGATCAGTCTGCGACCTTTCGTGAAGATTTTCACTGAGTAATTAGTCCAGTGCAGCGATCTTGGCGATGGTTGAAGGTTTAAGACTGTAAATAAAATGTGTGCTTTCTATAAAGACATCCAAACTTCATCCATCAAAAAACCATGTGAGTTGCCAGTTTTATATATATTCTGTGCGCTAAGATTAATAAAGGTAGAACTTCCTCCGCCTCGTAAAATATGCAGAATGTAGTAAAAGAAAAATGATATAGGAATTCTCTCTCAACATTATCTGCTTATAAATATATATTTTAGTTTCGGTTTAAGTTTCCGTTTCAGTTTCGGTTTCAGTTTCTGCGAATTCCAAGAATCTCAGTAACGCATGTTATGATTAGCATATATTCCAGTAACGCACTTTGTCATCGTCTGGAAAATGTTGCTTGTACTATGTGTTCAGTCAGAAATGTATGCATGCAACAGAGAACGAAATCTTTGAAGCGATGCATCAATGTTAAATTAGCTATTTATGTATAGTGGTGAATTGTTTCGGCGATATTTCCTTAGCTAAATATCCTATATCTTTATGAAGAACATGTATATGGATAACATTTCTCTAGCTTGACAATGATATGAATAATCATCTTTTAACATTGATGTAATGTCACCCGATAGTATCATTTGTCTATCAATCAATTAACAGCAGATGGGGGTGGTTTTAGAATCTATAGTGACCTCAGTGTGACTTCTGAAAATAAACTTTCTTTACTAAAGATATCAATGTTTTTGTCGTCCATAATAAAGTGTGTCATACAAGTTGAAGGCGTCATATCGACACAGTTTGTTTATCTTATTATTGTATTTGTTTTCTAATTTTAAAGTTGTAATTTTTCATTAATCCGGTTTATAATTGTATAAATTAATATCTACTTAAATCTACCTTGATATTTTAATTTAATATCAATGTTAAATAGATACCAAATATTTTTGCAATTAATAAAAGGTCAATCAGCGCATTTAAAATATCTCTGGTTTTGATAAGTATTTTGTAACTCACCCGTATAAACTATTTTTATAAAACATGTATTAGTAATACCAAAAAAACGGGAAAAGATAATAACATCATAACAATAAATATTAAATGATCATCAAACTATTTTAGATGTATTAGGAGTTTTTAAAAAATGTTGCTAAAATAACACGTTAATCCCCCCGATTTTTCCAGGGACATATATTGGCAAACACACTTGAACGCCATCTTGACGCCTAAATACTCCCTGGTGTGGTGGAAATTTTTTTTTTTTGAAACAATAATACATTGTATGTGTTGGATTGACTCCTAGTGCTTATAAAATTGCAAAATGTTTCTTTACATTAGGTTTAGGACGATCCGACAACTTTCTTAAAATTCTTCAAGAGAACTTCGGTGCACAGTAACAGCCACATACATCATTTTTGGGCACAATTAGAGGTCATATAAAATAATTGCATCACACCAGTATGGGGTGACATGAGAAATTGTAATGCTCCATAATCTAGTTTACTTCAATTTTACACTTGGCAAACCTGATTTTATTTAAATGTTTTACCCCAAATTTTTAAAATATCTGATATAACTTTAAAAAAAGCGAAATTGATCATCTAAGTCAACAAATAAATGGACACTCAGCTGGATTCGAAACTTCAACTCAAAGTTTCGTGAGTTGAGTCTGCAGAACCCAGTCACCCAGTCATGGGAAAGATAAAACTTTCGGTTCTGTATCAAATATCACAGGAGAACAATAGTTTTACAAATCAATCGCTGCATAATTTATTCATTATATTTACTTAATTTGAAATTATTAATATATTGGCTTGTATCACACTATTATTACACTATTCTAACGTAATATAATGCTATGATCAATATTTAAATTATTTATTAGTGGTGAAAGAAAACCAATACATATTTGTTTAAAAAACTTACCGAAAATATTGAAATTAAAATCGTTGTAGATACGATAAACCGTGTTCCAACAAAACTAGGTTTTCGAAGTCCTTTTCGGCTTGCGGCAAACACCCGGAAAATTCTAAATGTTTTAACAAAAAGACTTGCGTAAGACATTGCAACGGACATGTGGTAAAGAAACAATCGCACTAAGCATAACGACACAGTGGGGAGACCAAGAAAAAGAAAGCCAGTTCCATAAGCAACAAACAACCCGGCCAAATTGAACAACGACAAGAATATTGACGACGCCTTCAGAAGAGGCTTTTCCCGATTCAAAACATAAAATATTACAACCACAACAGTAGTCACGACTCCCACGGACGACACGATAATGATGATGATAGTTCGTGAATCCATCCGCGACCAGGAGATGTAGGTGAGCTTCACAGCCAGGCAATAGTCACCCTTTGGCCAGGTGTATTGCGGACAAGGGTGGCACAACGAGCCGTTGACAACTCGCTCGTTGTTGCGACAGGTTATACAGGTCCAGCAGCAGGCGCTCACTTGGTGACGGGCCTGGCTGGACAAACAGGGCCGGCTACACTGAGAGTCGACCGGGAATTCACGCGCCGCCCGCGGATCGGTCAGCGATACGTTCTCGCGAAACGTGAGACCGGACTGTGTGCTCCAGGTGCCAACTATCTCGGCTTTGCTCTGGTCGGCAGCTGAGCGCAGCTGTTGACGCACAAAATAGTTGGGTGGGACTCCGCCCGATTCGTCAAAATTTACTTGCCCAGTTATACCAGTGAAGTTAATATTCGTAAATGCTGAAGTCATTTTCTCGGATGTAATACATTGTCGAAGTGACTTAATATCGGAAATGTCTTCGAAACAGTTCTCCACAATAATGGATGAAAATACTCTTGACATTGTTTCTATAGCGTCAATAGTTTTATCGGTTGTGACCACGGACTTTTTTGATAAAATAGGATCCTTAATTGTAAAATATGTACTGCATTTAGTGCAATTACCGATAATATCATCGAAACAGCAACCGTGCAGTTTTTGCCATAATTCATGGCCAAAAGGAAGCTGTTGAATAATGTCAAAGGTCAGGTTATTGAAATCACGAATACCCGCGGCCAAATTATTCTCAGGAAACTGAATAAATAATGACCCGACTAACTGAGTGGTGGTTTCAGGCGGCACATTCTCTATCTCGTCGCTTCCTATATACACGTAATAACGGTGTTTCAATCCATTTAGAAGGGCGGGCTGCAATCCACCAAAATTGATTATTACGCGTACATTTGTGTACAGCAAAATTTTGTCAACTAAATCAGTGTAAAAGGTATCCCCCGGTCCGGACAGGGGAGACTCCATAGCCACACATATCGGGCTCTCTTTGTCTACCAATGCATTGTGGAAATTTCTCAGCAAGTTTTGGCCATAGATGCCGGTGTCAAAGAGAACAATGACATAGGTCCAATTGTATCTAACAAGAAGGTCAGCCACAACAAGCGCCTGGAAGGAATCTGTCGGGACCATCCGGAGCAGATAGGGGTGCAAAGATTTGTCCGCAAGCACGTCGCTGCTTGCCGTGGTGGAAATCTGCCACATATGTTTCGACTGAAGGTAAAGCGAGAGCGCCGCTGTGTTACTCGACGATGCGGTGCCAACAACGCCGCTAACAGGGAAGAAACTGGCATTGGCAATCTCCGAAATGGTCCCGCACAACCCGGCCGAAGCGCTGTTGGGCATACAAGCTGGCGATATGCGGGACACAAATTCCACGTCTACAGTGACTGTCCAACAGCTATCGATGAGCACATAGCCCAAACTGAGGTTGTTCCTGACAAAGGCCAGGTCGGGACTGCTGTTGAGTCGCTGGAAGACCGCCCGCAATGCCAGGTAGCGGAGGTAACCGTCCACAATGTCAACGGTGTCGCAGGTCAACCCGGTCGAGTCAAACACCGCGATATTGACATCGCCGGGTTGGCATTCTAGAATGTTATCATTGAAAAGACCCCTTGTTGTGTCTGAGGCGATTTTAGGGGCAACTATTGTGCTTACAAACAAGGTGTGAAGGAACCATGTTATAATCATTTTAATAAAAAAAGTGAATCATTTAAATAAAAGGTTATGTCGAACCGAGGAAAAGTAACAGTTTTATATAGTTATATAAGCTCGTCGACCAGTTTCATTTGTTATTTCCAAATTGCCACATCCAATAAAATAACGGAAATAATAATATATTCCTACTAAAGGTAATATTACTAATATTATGAATAATATTAGCAAATGACATAAACTATACTTTAATTATTTTTCAATTATTTTTGTCGAAAAAAAGTAAAACATCGTGTAATCATAAGATAAAAATGTACGTTATTTTCTAAATATTTGTACCTTCAAATGAGAATATGTCAGTGTAAAAAATGTTCATAGATGTACATGTAGATCTAAGACAGATCAAAGTTTTTGAAAAAGTTCCGGCAAAAAGTACGTTATGGAAAAAATCACGTTTGATCATATTATTGGACTTTTAAGTGGCTGTGATTCAAGGCCGTAGCTACAATAGATATTATAAACATTATGTATATAAAAACCAAAAACTCGTGTGTAGTTGAACCTTTTATTACGGGTCAATAATTATAATAATAATAATAATATATTGGCTTTAAGTCCAGTAAAAGGATTTGCTTTTAAATAGGAACAACATAGGAACATCATATAGGAACAACATAGGAACCTAGGAACAACATATAGGAGCAACATAGGAACAACATAAATAAATGATACATAATAGTAATAATGAAATAAATTGTTACAGATAGGAACA
>JAUZND010002793.1:0-12644 GCA_034780555.1 Coelogynopora nodosa
TAGCAGGTTCAGTAGCTGGAGGACCATTGATAGCAGGTTCAGTAGCTGGAGGACTATTGATAGCAGGTTCAGTAGCTGGAGGACCATTGATAGCAGGTTCAGTAGCTGGAGGACTATTGATAGCAGGTTCAGTAGCTGGAGGACCATTGATAGCAGGTTCAGTAGCTGGAGGACTATTGATAGCAGGTTCAGTAGCTATTTCTATACTTGCCTTAGTAGGCGTGAGAGGCGAGATCAGCGAATCAGACCTGCAATGCATCGTATTGAGAAAAATCAATAAATGTACTCGAACGACCGATCTTTAAGTAGCCAAATCGAAACCACCCGGATCTGGCATTTGATGGCCATAATACATTATATTAAAAAAAATCGATGGTTGTACTTGAATGATTGATTACTACTATTAGGATATCTCTGATCAATTTGTAAGTAGTACAACCAAACTCAGCGACCTTGACTTAGTCAGAATCCACATTGAAATCAACCTGATCGGACAATATATAGCCGTATTGTTTCGTATTAGGAAAAACTCAATAATTGTACTTGAAATATCGATTACTACCAATAGAGTACATTCAATTTATAATTTGTGAAATCTAACTCTTTGACATTGAACTCATCGGGAATGACTTTGACTTGTTTAAATCTGCTAACAGGAAGACATATCAATCAAAAACAAATACTCGATTCTGATTGGCTACCGGTACCTCAAATTTGAAATCCCAGCCCTCGGTTTATCAGGAAACGTCTTTTACCTAGTTGAAATCGGCCAATATGAACACGACATATTATTACCTGATCCAATTGGGTATCCAATCGTTTAACAATAAAGAATTAATATTCAGTAACAACAAATTAATCTATTTTATGATGAAAATAGCAGTTTTAGATATCAACACAAACAACAAATTTCATTTTTATTATTTTTTATTTTGATTTTAAGGGTGTTTAATTTTCATGTTATCACTTATCTGCAAGTTTACCAATTTGCAGTTTAATTTATTTCATAGATCTATAGGGAGGCACCTGAAATAATATACAATAAGTAACTCAATTCCAGTCACGAACTGATTTATCAACCTCACACACAACTACTAAATCTGATGAAACCGTTTAGATACAAACTGTATAAACTGTTTTTATTGATTTGACTGCATTGATGTTGTTTGAAATTTTCTTACTTTCCCTCTCACACTTTCTCTCTCTATCTTTCTCTCTCTCTCTTTCTCTCTCTCTCTCTATATATATATATATGCCAATATATCTAACATACACAATTAGTGAAAAATGACAATCAAACATTTTTTATATACTTTTTCCCTAAATAGTAATTAGAGTATATTCAAAATGAATACACTACACTACCATACAGGAAAATACAAAAAACATAGCTGTTCCGCAAACAAATACAAACCCATTTAAAACACAGTTAAACAACCGAGGACATGTATTTTAAGTTGCATTGCTGTCCGACGAAATAGTCCAATGCATAATGTAAATTGTTATTTTAACTGAAGCTTTTTACGATATCGAATCCACTCAAGTTAAAATAACAATTTACATTATGCAGTTTCCTATTTCTTTGCACATAAAGGTAACTTAAAATATATGTTCTCGGGTCATATTATATTTTCACTGATCATTGAAAATAATTCTGCATAACACACTATAATTATTAAAATGATATTAAATGTTTGGCTAGCTGAACATAATATTTTGTAGTGTATATATAGTGTAGAATATAGTGTGCAAAATTAAAGAAAAAGATATTAAAAAATTGTAAAATCAAAACTAAATATAATGAAAATAAATACACAAAAAACAGAAATGTGTTCAACAAGGCTACTATATATACCACCGCAAAAAATAATCACCTCATCACAATAATAAATAATGACAAAAGTAAAAAAGATATGTGGCAACAAGTAAATGTACCGAAGAGTAAATAGATGAAATATTCTAAATGACTTATTTAGTAGTCTAACATAGGAAGATCACTAGCAAAAAAAATAGCAAATAGTGTCATTGATGTTATACACTTTATGTCTAAATCGTATAGATAATAAAATATTACTATATAAAAGGACAAAATGACAAAACTATCGTCTTAATAAATCAGATACAAAACAAAAATTTAGCCGGACATGAAATTATCATCCCGAAATATTAAATTATCTTGTGAATTAACTGAGTAATAACACAAGTAATTTATGATAGCAATTGAGGAAAATGATTACCCTGTTACACTAAAAATTGATAAAATAATACCAGTCTACAAGTCAGGTGATAAAAAAATATTATTCACTTTTACTAACTTTAAATATATATTTTTTTAATTTCTTAATTTTACAAATGCTTAAGCAGTTTGAAAGAAACTATATACTTTTTCATTATAAATTTCAATTGAGAAAATGTCAGAGTACAGTAGCTAATAGTATACAATAGTAGCTAATAGTAAAGTACTAATAGCTAAATATGATGACATATAGTGGAACAACTTTAAAAAACATGCATTAGGCATCTTTATTGAACTTAAAAAGATTTTGATGGCATAAATCATAACATTCAGAAGAAGAAGAAAAAAGTTAAATTCAATTAATAGACCTTTCTTTAATATACTGCAGAGCTCTCGGAAATATAGAAACATATTTACAGAAATAATAAATATTAAATCTAATAGCAATTAAATATGGTAATATATTATTTATTTCATTCATTCATTTAATAACCTCAAAACAATGTTATTATTATTTTTGAAGTATTTGCTGATGACAAAAATATATTAGTTTTGGAAAAATATGTAAATCTACTAGAATAAAAGGCACATTAAGCATTAAAGACAACAAATCAATGGATGAAAACAAACGGACTGTTATTTAATATTGATAAAACTAATTTTATTAAATTTAAAATTAAATAATTTTAGGTAACCAACCATTAAAAATAATTAAAAATTGATGAGTTCTACGATTAATTATACAAGATAACCTACAATGGTATAAACAAATAAATCAAGTTATAAGTCAGATAAATAAAACTATTCCCGTATTTCACCCCATCCCGTATTTCACCCCATCCCGTATTTCACCCCATCCCGTATTTCAGACAATAACGTATTTCACACAATTCCATATTTCACACAATTTCTCAACAATATATAAATAATAATAGCATACAACTCTATTATCTTTTCAAAATGAAATTATGGCATTGAAGTTTCTGGAAAAGCCATCATTACGTGGATATATGTTACAAAAGGGATAACACAGATTACTTAGAATTGTTTTATCTAAACAACAAAAATTAACTTTCACAAACTTGATACAGAAATCTACAAATAAGTTGACAACATAATTGATAACTACGCCTACAAGCCTCAGCAATCTTTACTGATAAATTGCCAACATGCCGCAATGAAAATGTTCACACTACATTAAATACACATATAACATATACTAGAATCCAAAACAATATTTATATTACTATAAATGCATATGTGAAAATAACAAAGTTTCAGATGCTGCTAGCATATTTTGAAATAGCCTAATTATTACCACGAAATCAAAAAGTAACATACATGTTTTCAAAACAAAATAATTGGAAAAGTGTTTAAGGCAATATTATTGTAAAAAAATGCTTTTACTTCTAAATCTTATTCTAATTGTTCTATATCATTTGCAACTCACTCTACTCAGGTGTCTTTTTAATCTTATTAATAATCCTGCACTCTTAGTTTATATGATACTTTTATATGTTTATATGATACGTTTATATGATACTTTATAGGCATAGTATACTATTCACATTTTATTACCTATAAAGTATCATTATCACAATGTATATCATTACATACCATCTTTCATAATTATTGACAATGTATGATGTATTATAACTTCAGAGCTATTGTTTTGCCCATTGTCACATAAAATCTTTTAATGTTTTTATATATTACTGACTAATGAAATGCCAATTGAACTCTTATATAACGTGTGTTCCTGTATGGTGTACCTATATATATCCCTTGCGCGCATATACTTTACGTATTGATTGTGTATACTTCTGCAATACCTGGCGCAACAACCTAAGTTCCCCAGGGCATGTAATTCTCTCTATATATATTTAATTTAATTTTTTTTAAATTTTTTGCTCTACAATATAATTATAAACATTATTATTATTATTAATATTTGTTGAGCCAAAATGTCACAAGATCATAGCGATAATTGTATCCTTCATGACAATAATGATATTACATGTTATTATTAGTTAACATATCGTACTATTATTCGTATTGAATTAATTAATGCATAAACGAAGCAACTAATGCTATTATATATTAACAGATATGGGATAAGTTCAAGATGAGCAAAATATTGAGCTATCAATAGAAATATTCAAATTGTTAAGGATACATCAATATAGTTACCTATAATAAATTATTATGGAATGTAAAAAGCAATTATTGCTGATATTAATATGCCTTAAACAGGCATTTCTAGGAAAGAATGATGTTTTAGCGATGGTAGTAACTTGTTTTTATTATTGATCACAAATCAATTAAAATTATCATTGTCAATATAAAAAACAAATTATACATTTTTGGGAATTGTGATAAAGTTTCATTAAGAATTTTCTATTTTCATTAATTTGTCGTAATGTGTAGGATTAAAGGATTGTTAAATAATTTAATACTTAAAAATTTTTTTATTTAAACATTGGATTAACATTTTATCTAGATATATATATATATATATATATATATATATATATATATATATGTATATAATAAAAATTTATGGTATCAATATTACTCTGTAGTTTTGAGCCATGTTAGTGCATGATATAAATAACTTTAGAATAATTGAAATTTTGTTTATTGAGAATAAAACAATAAAACTACATAATTTTTTATTTTTTAAATATATTTTACTTATTTTACCAACATAGTAATAAAACATATACTATTGTCAAACTCATAAATAATACTTTTTTAAATTTAATATCTAAGGAGAATTAATACATTGTGATTGAATTGATGATTCTCCATTCCCATTTTGCTTCACATCGTTTTTTGGAATTCTGTCATACGCAAATTTGAATTATTACTCAATTACGAAATTATATTACAAAACGCTGAGGATATAAATATAACAAAATGGTAAACAAGTCATAATATAATAAATTGAAACCTTTAAGTTTACTTTTTTAAATTTACGTACCGTAATTGAAAGCAACAAATCAATTTGGAAAATGTAATGTATTTAACATGCTACTTATTTAAAACATATTTCAATACCACAAGACGCATATAATATTTATTATGATTGTACGCTATATAAGCGGTTTGTTGTCGTGTGAGCATCATACCATACTTAATGGATTAAAGCTGTATAAGTATAGTGTAGAGTTATATAAAACATGTCTTTATTTTCCTTTTTCGTAGCAAAAAATAACTTTTTATGGTATTGAATGTTCCATCTAAACAATATTATAATGAATTATACAACAAACTGAAAAAAATATTTTCAAAACTCAACAAGTGGCAAAACACAAAACATTAAAAGAAATTACTTACAAAATGTGCAACCGATCGAATGAAATTTGGAACTAAGGCGCAGTGAAAATAGCTAATACATAACTGTATAGTGTGTTCAAATATATGTTATCAACTTTAATAATATGGAACGAAAATTAAAAGATTAAATCATTTAATGACATTTTAAAAATATTTACAGTTTGACGAACACTTTCAAATGTGACTACTTTGTTGTTGCTACTTCTAATCAGTATATTATATTATATCATAATATATTATGTTATATTCAAACAATATTTATGTGAAGCAAAAATTATATTCAAATAGTTCAATAATATGCAAAAATGAACAAATTTATAATAAATATAACACTATATTATAATGATTGAAAACGATTGTCAATAAATAATAAATAAAAAAAATTGCTGTTATTTAAGTTTTAAAATTATGTTCAACCTCATTGTATTACATATATAAATTTTACGATATTACATTTTTATTGAATTTTTGTTTTATGTTGTACATTAAATCAAACATACTATTTTTAAAGGTGTTCCACTTTAGGTCATGCAATTTCGTTTTATTTAAAGTTTACTTTTATATTTTTAAAATATTATTAAGTTTGATATATTCAGAGTGACACATAAATCAAGCGGCTTAAATATAACAGCGATCATTCACGAAGTTTGTAATACATCATATTTTGACAGTCTGAAATGATGTATTTGCATAAACTTTAGTAGCTACTGTCGTTTGAAAGGAATGGTTATTAGTGCCTTAACTGTACGGAATACTATTACCGCGCCTACAGAATGTTAAACATGGTATTAAAGAACGGAAAAGTACGTCACATATTGTTCAATTATGTATATATATATATATATATAAAAGTACTCAACGTTTTTAACGTATATTTATTAATAATAAGTTTATTGTAATATATATTTAGTATGTATTTATTAATAGCAGTTATTTAAGAATATTTTAATAATTTAATTAATATGTAACTATTATATATTTTTTATTTAATAATATAGTTGATATAAAAAATTAACAATTTCAACAGTAAACATTATGAACAATATTTAATATACCATTTTTTTAAATTAAAAAAAACATTATATTGATATAAAAAGTTAAATTTAAAAATCAATATACAAATATTCAATCTTGATAACATGTATAGAAATATACATTGCTGTAGTGTACCTAAAAGTAAGTCTGTAGAATTCCAATGACTAAAATGTGTCTACAATTGAAAAAATAATAACTTTGCACGTGTTAAATATGTTACAACACATATATTAACTAGTGCACATTATTTATTGTAATTGAAAAACTTTAATCTGAAAATTGTGCATTGTCAATAATTAATAATATTGTACTATAACATTATTTAATAATACATTACAACATTGTATATTGTATAGACATTGGAAGGATATGGACAATGAATGAAAATAATATAGACAAATAAGTGTTATTCGTTGATCAATGTATTGTTATTTATTTATTATACATGAATAATATATTTGTATCAAAATGCATAATAAATAGCTCCATAGTAAGCCGGACGCGCCCCAACGTTTTAATAACAACTCAAAATTTTTGATTTTTTTCTATAAATGGTGCCCTCTAAACTTTCAAATATTGATCGGTCTGCAGTTATAATTATGTACATTATATACAATATAAAGTCAAGATCTTTCCAATTCAGTCTGATATTTTCTCTTAACGTGAACATTTTTTGTATTCAGAGGCATAGTCAGCCTCAAGATATGATTTGACTTTGAATACGGACATCAGCCTTTGTTGTTTATCATTATGTAGTCAATTTGGTTTCTATGATTTCCAACAAACATTTGCGAAATAACGTTGCTTTAGAGATTGTTGAAAATATGTGTTTGTGATACTTTCCATAGACAGAAACTTTCTAAAGAACGACAGAAATACAGAAATCCTTTCTCCACTCTCATTTTGGATTCCTATTCTTACCATAACTTCAACTGCAGAGTTATTCTCACTACTTTGGAGATACATTTCCTATATATATGAAGATAAAACATGCTTTTTTAAATCAGTATCCTAATTGTCATATTTTGGAATTAATAAATTATAGCAAAGTATGGAACAGATCAATACATCACCACGAATTAAATTAATTTCGTCTGTATTTTTATTGTATATATATATAGTTGTTACCCTTTCCTTTTTCTGTTATACTGTGAATAGTATATTGCCAATGCATAATTATTGTATATACAGCGTCATTGAATTTAATAATAATACTATATTTATAAATTATATTTTTGAAAACAAGTGATTATGCTATATGCACAATATTTCAGAATAATTCGCTTTTCTTACAAGTTATATAATAGGAATGTTTACGTTGAAACACGTATTAAAGTGTTCAATACATTTATCAATAATTAAAAACTATAAAAATACATTGCGATGTTTAATTGCTATGTTGTAATTTATATAATATAATAAGCTCATATTATATCAAATACAAATATGAGAAAAAACACATTTTCGAAAAATAATTTGTTTGTCAAATGCTAAGAATGTATATATATATATACAGATAAATTGACAGAAAAATATATTTTAAAAACATGTATTTGTTACACCCAAATGTAATCATTATATATCCATAAAATTAAAATTAAAAATAATTTATAAAAAATATATTTCATGTTGAAAACATACATGTGTCCGTCTAATGTTCAAATTTCAAATTAATCAATGTAATTCTTTTAAAATTATATCTGATTAAAATTGTATATAATGTTGATTATTACACGACTAATTTTACACATTCTCAAATTCTATTGTATATAGGAATTATGTATATACAATACACTGGATATATTGTTTATTTTGAATTTTGAATCTACGAATTGCATTAAGATAAACTTTTTTCTAAATGAGGACTAAGCCTATTATCTCTGTCAGCGACGATATTTTCTCGTCTAACTTTAAAAGTATATAAAAGAAAGTATCAATAGAAATCTTATTGCAGTAACAAATTTAAAATGCTTTCACCATATATTATATTATTCTTAAGTGTTTTTCTTCGAACGATCACAAACTTTTGTTATTCGCTTTCAAAATATATTCCCATTCAATTCTAGAATCTTGCTGTTCAGTTTGGAATATTTACATATTAATACAAGATATTTCACTGGTTGAAAAAACATATCAATGCGCCTAATTATGGACTAAGAGTTTCATGAAGTTTAGGATACTTACGTGTCTATTTTGATATATATGTGTATCTGTCATAATTAGAAAGAGATAACAAGTTCTAAATTGGTCGACGTTTCAGGAACATAATTCCCTTTATCAAGACATACAATTTGCAATAAAATACAATTATGAAAAACAATAACTAATTTAAATATAAAATTAACATTTGGTTTGGAAATATAAATATATTTGGGAAAATTGATTGTATTAATATTTTCCATAAAATTAATTAAATTTTCCAATTTTTAATATAAAACTAGTTTGTAATGATGTATTTTACTTTAAAATATATAAACCTTCTTTTTCTATCCGTGTTATTTTGTTTAAAATGTACCACTTCCCAAAATATGTTTGTACTATTTGATCCGATTGTCCAAAATTAATAGGAGTTCCATTATCATGTATATCTTCTAATTTTTAATATATTTTTTTAAATGTTGTCTCTATGCTCATTTAATCTTGTGTTTTGTATATTTTTTGTTTCTCCAATGTACCATAAATGGCACTTTTTTCAATGCAATTTGTATATGATATTTTCAGAATTGCATGAACCTTCTTCTATTGTTGTGTGTGTCTTTTCAATAATTTTGTAATTTACATTTTCAATTAAATGATGGCAGCAATTACTATTTTTTAAGCCAAATGTTTATACTTTATTAGGAAATCATTTACTAGAAGAGCCATAGTGTATTAAACTATCTGTCAAATTAGGTAGTGTGTTTACATGTACATTTAAATAATAAACTTTTGTTATATAAATATGTATAGACTTGATTTAATCTAAGTGACTGAGGCCAAAAAACCAACTCTAAACTAGCACTGCTGCTAGCCAGAAACAGGACAATTCATTCCGACACAACAACTTCGGCATCCGCAGATCAGCGTATTAAACACTCATTCCCACTTATCATAATTCAAGTATACGATTTTTCAAAAGTAGGGAAACCCTGAAGATTAATTGTATTTAATAACAACATTTTTTATATTTAATAGGATTATAGGGATAAAAAATATGACTGGAAATTATAATATTTTTCAGAAAAAACTTTCCTATTCTGTTTATATATGAACCTCTTCTTTGACTACAACCAAGTGTTGAGTTATTTACATAAATCGGTATGTCAAATAACAAATATTGATTTTTAATCTGGAAAAGCAAGAATTTTTATCTAAGAAAATAAACCGTTTTATTGATTTCCATAATAAGGTACAAAAAAAACATAAATCTCAGCGTCATAACAAAAACACTATAAATAAATTGCTGATAATGAAAACAAAACTTAAAAAAAATGTAAATTAATCCTGCACACATTTTCTTACACATTCATAATATAAATATAAATATAAATATGTTTTCAAAATTAAATAATAATTTCCCTCCATAAAATAAAGAGCTTCAGTTTGAGTTAAACATAACATTTATAAAAAAAATTAATGTTTTTTATCGCGGTCATATATATTATCAATTAGCATTATTATTATTATTACATTCAGTAAGACATCTATGTGTTATGAAGAAGACTTTGAATCCGCAGTTTCAATCTTATAAAAAAGCAGTTTGAAATCCTGAATTCTTAAATATTTTACAAAGTCATGAATTGATAGCTTCCATATTAAAAAAAATTCATTTGGTGGCTGTTGGAAATAATAATTTAATATAATAATTAAATAATTAAATAATATTTTGAAATGTTGCCACTTTTCTATTTGAAGTTTAATAGAGTGTCATACATTCAAACTTTTGAGGTACTGCTCGTGCAGATACGATATTATCCATATCATAAATACTAAATCAACTTTAATGGAATTTGATAATATTTACACTAATAATTTATAGGTATACAAACTTTACAACTACTTGGAAACAATTATTCTATTGTTAATTAACACAACTTCCGGACTTTGCATGAGAAAGTCTTTGGTGAAGCGACATGATGAAATCATAAATATATTATTTTTTTAATGCTACATTTATAACTAACTTTAATGTTAAAATACCGTTTTGAAAAATAGTAAATATGGTGGATTGTTCTAAGGTGGTGTTCTATGGTGGTAGTTGTTCAAAGAAACATAACTTATTATCTTAATTAACTACATTCAATCTAGTAACACATAACTAACAAATATTATTTATAACAATTCGACTCTTTAAACGATTTAAATACCACACCTTTAGAATAATTAGTTACTAATAATTTAATATTTTCACAATTAAAATTGAAATAATTTGAAACATCCTATAATAATTAAGAAGTTATTTAAATTTTTTTTTATTAAACATTGGGGATATTTTGCTAAAAAGTAACCACCATCTTTTTATTTTTTGACAAATTGAGCTACAATAATTTTCCTAAGTAGGATTGACATGCAATATTCATGTATTTAATAAAACTAGTTATTTTTAACTCACAAGTTACATTAGTTATTTATAAATATTCAAGTAAAAAAATCAACAAAAAAAATTTGATTAACATAATTGATTAGGATATTGATGTCCAAGTAGTTTGGCATTTGTTCTAAATATACTTTAATTGTTTATTTTTGATGTTGAGGGCTAATTTACAACTAGAGTAATTATTAGAGTAATATTAACTATACCAACATAAAATGTGTGTGATAATAATTGTATCTACTTATAATATATTAACATATTAGTAATATATAAACGGTCCGAAGTATGCAATTTAATTTAAAAAATAGAGAAAACAAACATTATTTATTAGTAGTGATATTACATTGTACGATTAACAAGAAATATTAATTACGTTTCTGAAATATTATAAATAAAATAAACTAATTGTGATGTCTATATATATGGGTGTGAGGAGGGTGTTTATAGTAAAATATTTATATTATCCAAACACGCACATTTGACAGGTTAATAATCTATGCATTTTATATATTATATACATAATGTATAATGATTGTAAAACCTATTTTCAACAGACTTCGTTCAGGGTGTCTTGAATTGATTCTCACACGTTTTTCAATAAAAATCGACTCTTATCTATATTTTATGTCTATGTCATTAACTCGATTAACATCCCTATGTATATTAACAAATATATAAACATAACTGTGGAAAATATAACTAACAAACCTTTCTTATTGGAACATTAGCTCAACTATACTAATTCGGACATCAAGCTAAGCTAGTTAACATGACAGAAAATAGATTGTGAGAACAGAAATAATAGTAAGCGTAGTTGTTTATAAATACTAAACATTGTTAAAATAAAACAAAAACAAAACGAACACATTTTTTATTGTAAGATACGCTGTAAGATATTGTAAGATACTTTGACTCCGCATGTCACTGATATAATCTGAAAATATATAAATTAATATACTGTATATAAAAACATCAATGAATACTTATCATTAAAGTTGGTGTATACAATTAAATTGAGTAATATTAGAAAATATACAATTGCACAATAAATCCTATTTAAAATGTATAATATCAACTAAGAGTCTTTCAAAATCAATAGATAATTATTTAACAAGCATGTGCCTTAACCTTTTTGGACTCAGTCATGATATCTTAGTCAGTACAGTATGCATATGACCAGTATTGAATATAATAATAATTATATCCAATTAGAAACACGTTTAAAGTTATCATAATAATTTAAATAACAATTTTTTCCGAATTATATATAGGCTGTATCACAAAAAACGAGCGGCTATCCAAAACCATATTTATTTAAAATATTCACCATTATTACCATTAAGGTCACCATTATTACGAAATATTACCTCGAAATGAGAGTATTGATGCTGTCAGATACATCGAGTTTCTTGATAATCTTCAAAACAATTTGAGGCAACAACAAAACCCTATTTTGGCTGA
>JAUZND010002794.1:0-12643 GCA_034780555.1 Coelogynopora nodosa
GGCTTAAACCCATACTGGTGAGGACCGTAGTTAGCATACATGAGTTTGTGTATTTTCGAGAAAAGGAGTTTTTCGAATATTTTAGAGCAGATGCATAAAAGAGATATAGGTCTGAGGTCATTTATGGTTTGTTTTTGCCTTTTTAGGATAGCTATAATTAAAGAAGACTTCCAGTAGTGTGGTACCTGCCGAAATATAATTATGAGGTTGAAAATACAATAATACTAATAATACTACAGTTTAATACAATTAACTGTAATTTTCAGAGCTGTGGGCCTTAACAACGTGTAAAACTTATTTTATGCATTACTCTTAAAAAAATGTGTACAAATATTGTTTGTAAATGTTTAAATATATGTTTTTTGATCGTCGTTTTTTTCTGGATATCCCTATAATACATGTTGAAATGTCCCCTTGTATCCAATTGAAGGATTATATCTATATTATACTTATATCCTCGCATTACGGTAAGAAGGCATAGAAAAATATTATTATTATATAATCTCTCTAATTAACAGTTCAAATTATAGGAAGACTAAATTAAAACGAAGAATTAACGCATTAAATTCATACCGTAGCCATGCACGGATTTATGATTTAAAAATAGATGGCCCAATTTTCTCCAAAAGGACCCCAAACATCTCATTAGATATATTTTCTTACATGTTTCTTATAGAACGGCTGGCTGGATCAATAAAAGGATACTATTTTATTCATATATATTGAATTGGACAGTTTGATTAAATTTGTGTGTTTATATACTGTAATAAAATCTAAGATAACATTATACATATATTAGAAAAATGTATATATATATATACTGCTCTATAGATCAAAATTACCAATACAACCATTTTACTGTACAACAATCGCTACTCAAATATCACAATTCATAAACAGATCTAAACTATGTTCTTTCATTGTAACTACATAATTATGTATAAGTTAAGTATTATGCACTGTTCCGTTTAAATTGTTAATATAACCGTGATAGAATGAATACATACTATATTGATTTACACATTACCAATGGGGTTTGTAATAGGCCTAGCTATATAAGCATGCGTCTTGGATGAGAGGTACATGTTATATTGTAATACTGTGGCAGTAGAGACAGAAATCAAACAGAATTTGCAGTTTATAGATAGTAACGTTTATTCAACATTTTATTCATGAACTTAAAATTATTTTTGCGCACAAATTGTTTACATATTTCCAATGTGAGTTCATTATAGGCGCTGCTATACTTATACATATTATTGTCATCACTAGTTAGACGATATATACATACTATATTTCGAAACACTTCTTCATTTGCAATGTATCTCACAATTCATTATATATCTGGTTATATTGAAACACGAAAGGTTGACAACATTGATAACGTAGCCCTTATCAGGAATATCTTTATTTACAAATTTTTTTCTCAGATTGGAGCACTACAACACTTGTAAACGTAACATCTGAAAATTTAATATTTTAATAAACGCACAAGAAGTAACTTAATAAATGTATTAGGCTGCAACTCTTTACATAATTTCCTTATTTATATTCATTTCACGTAAAAATGAAATTTTGATTTTGACCATCGATCCAAAAATAATTAGTGAAAATATAACTCTGCCTACAACAGTTTAAATGCCAACTGATAATGAATTTAACTCGCATTTAGAACAAGTTCCATATAAATAGAACTACAATTTGGACAAGTACACAAGTAAACGAGTTGCGACTCAAAAGAGGCATGGAATAAAGATACCACACAACTATTGTTTAAAGATTTCAAAGGAGGTGTACTTTGATATTTCACCCACTAACCAATGTCCAAACGTAAGTATCACAATGTCTTATAAACAGTCATGAATGTACTTGACAGACACATTGACGCGAAAATAGGTATATTTCAGTCTGGCTTAATTAAATTCTATAGATTTAGTATGAAAATTAGTAAATGACCATCAACTCGTTGCTACCATCTACTAATAAACATTTCGCAGTACAACGCGCCCCACAATAGATGAAGTCAAATTAAAACGATAAATACTCAAATAAGTTAAGTTAACTGAAGCCTATTAAAACAGTACAAATGGAATAATTTAATTACATATGACTTATCATGCAAACTATACAGTATAAACGGCCCCACAAACGGAGCAGACAACAATAGCAGTACCATATACACACATACGAAAGAGAGAGAGAGAGATGTATAACAATAATATCATCCAATTGAAACAAGGTGAATGGCAGTATTGATTGGGCGTGTCTTCTTGTTCCAAAGGCTAGGAAACAGCGACGAGAGCAAGAGGGAGATAAGTGATGGCGAGTATTATTGTGGAAAGAAAGTTAAGAAAAACAGTTCGAATGATTATAATTCACTGTCGGAATACCGTTTCACGTGTCCCTCTCCTGTTCATAGAAAATCACTGTGATCAATGTTAACAATCGATTTATCGGAAACATCAATAAATAATACTAACAAAAAGTACATAGTAGTATAATGACAAATTATATAGCATGGCAAATATACAATATTAAGCGGAGGTATAAAAATCACTTTGAACCCGTGCGGTTTTATGCTGGTGCGTAGCTCTACATACTTGATTCATTCAGAAATATGTCTCAAATGAGTTTCAAATATATATAATTAAAAAGCGTGCAGTGTCACTGTTGGATGTTGTTATGGGACAAGTCGGTATGGTTGAGGCACCCACCGCACACCGCCCCTTATTCACTCTATATTTGTACAGGCTGGCAGCACACACCCATATATCTATATATTACAAGTCAGATTGTCGATCACTAAAAGGAGAGTGGAGGGGATGATTAGAGCACACATAAAAGTTCTGTATCATATGACAAGTAAATGCATTCAAAGAGTCTCTCCGCTGCCAGTAATCTGCATGCAATGGACCATCTTCTCCAGACCGTTGATGTCGGATGTTCCCTCATCGCCCGCCGATGTCTAAGAAAAGTAATCGAGAATTTAAAAACAACTTAAAAAGTTAATAACATTTTAGATTAAATTAGTTGTGGTTAAACAATTTAAAGTGAATATACATTTATGAACGAGCTTTTTAATCCCATCTAACTAATCTTATCGATTACCGAGTCAGTGTTACCAGCTAACTTGAAAGCACCAAAATGAAACGAAATACTCAATCTTGAGGTCATTTTAATATGCAAGGGAAAATCGGATTGAGAATAGAAGGGAAAGGTGGTCAGGTTTTTATTTTGCTAATTATAAAAGTATATTCAAAACATATAAATGTCTTCTTTATATATTAAACATACACTTACAGTTCAACTAAAGTTAGACACGACCATGCAACGTTTAGGATAAAATTTACAACTCTATAAAATCAAAACATTGCTTAAGCTATTCTAATAATTCATTTTAATTGTTTGTTAGTTGAAACGCTAAAACTTGAAAATGTATTTAGAAATAAGAACTTTTCAATATATGTCAGAATATATTTGACTGATTTAATTTACTCTTAAAAAAAACCACAAACCTGGAATTTTAAAAGTAAAACACAAACATGACGCAACTGAAATCATACACAAAAACTTCACCTTGTAATTTTGAGCAATTCTACTGGCAGCCCATTTGGCAGTTATTAGATTGTCCTTCTTCCCCTTCGAATTGTTCTTTACGGATTGCGCCAAATTAGAGGCAGACTGCAAGATAGGCGGGCGGAAGAGGTAAATCTCAAGGCTACTACAGACTATAAGATAAACTGACAGTGAAAATATACTCACAAGAAAGAGTCCAAAGAGAGCACGCATGTTGTTCGGATTGAGCTTACAGGCATGTGAGAAGTACGACTTAGCTATCTCCATGTTTTCCGGTCCACCTTCCGTATATTTGATCTGAAATGTGGATCAATAAATTGTTTAAAAAAGGGTAATTTCATGTATTGATAGTACTTTTACATTTTTGAAAATTACTGTGCGGTCACATACTACCTCTTTAAATAAGTACAGCCATAATTATAGCTGGAATATCAATAACAAATTATACAATTGAACGATTGGTACACAAGAATGGAACCATTGAACACTTAAAACATTGACACATAACAGGAAGCTAGAGGGGCCGCAGAAGTGTTTAGCATAAACATATTAAGTTTATAATTTGTAAGTAAATTTGTGTCATTAAAGTAGAAACTGAATACATTTTCACCAATTTCTAATAACATTTAAAACTAGTATTGAAATTTTTAACATATCTCAGATATTACTGATAATATAGCATATAGTAGAATTTAGTCTAAATATTGCAGTGTGTGATAGATAGTGTAGCATGTGGCAATATTAAACATAAAATCCAAACATTTTGCACAGAGTATAAAATAATTAAGTTTTTTCATCATTTAGTAGCATTACCAGCAGCTGTTTTTTTTCTCTTTCCATAAACGAATTCAAAAATTAAATATTCTTATTAAAACATTAAAATTAAATAAATACATTTGTAAAGAGGGGGTCAACTCAATTAGCACACGTGTTTTTGACTCGTTAGGAACTACATACAATTATAATTATGTAAAAATGTATCTTACTGAAATATATCATTATTACAATCAAAAAGATTGGAACAAAATAATTTGTAAAACATTAAAGAAAAAATAACACTTGCAAATGGGATTCAGTCTTCTGCATTAGGCCTAATCAGGACAAATGTATATTATATGATTCCTTTACAGTAAATACAAAAAAAAAGAAAAAAAAGTCCACTGATATATAGACATTGTGCCTTAAATCATAAGGTACACAACATTTTTTTAAATCAAATTTAAAAAACGCAGAAATGATGAGAAATACTCAAAAACGCCATATTTAAAAAAAATTGGATAACATGTACCACCTAGTTTATTCAGATTATCCTAAGTATGCTAATAAAACAATGTGGTCTATTTGTGACAGGAATGAAAGTTTTTTTACCTCGGCATATTTTTCATTGAAAAGATGACTGTGGGGATTGGAAAGAATCAGTTCCTCCATACAGAATGCCGCCTTCTTGTAGTCAGCTTCGGTCAGATAGAGTTCACACAACTCCTGCCAACCCTCGTAATCACTCATGAAGCTGCAAGGAATCGAGAGTTGTCGTTGTTGCAAATATCAAAACAAGGTTCATGATTTATGTGAACAATCAATGAAAACGAGCTCTTAGATTAAGAAATAAAACAAATAAAGAAAAATACTATTTCATATATCGCATATCCGTATTTCGGTATTTTAAAGATCAATAAAATCACGCTAAATAAATCAATATCATTAATTATAATATCTAAATAATATAATCGATAAACATTCTAATAGAGAATTATCAATTATATGTAATTATATTTCAAAGGAATATAAAAAACAAGAAGAGTTGAATTACATTACCGCGTATTCAAAATAATGGATCAATATCAATGAATTCTCAATATTTAGTTGAATAATACGAATATATTTTTAAGGTTTGTAAATATAAATAAAGACAGATATAATGCAATTTTAAACATATAAAGTCGTAATTTCGATTAGTGAAAAAAACGTACAGTTCCAAATACTTGTTCAATTCTTTAATCGCTTCGTGATTCTTTCCTTGCGCCTTTAGGATGGCTATCAACCTTTTGCGCACAACCTTTAAAAACAGAATAATTGAAAACAAAATGAAAACAAATCAAAAGGAATGGCTAAAGTATAAACATATTACAAAAACCTAACCATTGCATTATTACAGCAGTTAATAAAACAATATATTATAAGTTTAAAGAATGAAAGATTTTTTTGTCCATTTACCAAATTTTGTTTGATTTAAATATGATAAATATAATATATAAACTAAAGCTATTATCGAAAATTAAAAAAAATATATATAGAAAAATCGCTCATAACTTTCTACATTAGAGAACTTTCTCTTTCACTTAACCATAGTATTAGTTTTTCATTCAACAAAAAAGTGTGTACATTTAGTAATACACAAATAGAAAAAAACTGTTCTGGAAAATTCTGTATATTTTGAATTTCCTCATTTTCAAACATTAAAATTTTAATAAACGCTAAATGTTCATATATTGTCACAAATTGGTACAACAAACATCCAGGCTGCGATGTATAGCAGTATGTGTTTTATGGGGAATTCATAACAATTCAAGGCACAACACAATCATTTGTAGGTTACATATTATACCTTAGAATACTATAAAGAATAGTAATATTAAAGCTATCATATATTTAAATTTCATAAAAATGCCAATAATAAATAAATATGTAATACAATACACTCTAAAATGAAACTACTTAATTAAAATAACGAAATAAATTAATAAGTTATTATTAGGCCATTTCGATCGAAATTATTCGTTAGCAAAAGAAATATATCCTGGTGATGCCAAATATTTTTGAATTAATAACAATAATTTAAATTTCTTATTGAATTTCTTCCTATTTTTGCTATTATTACTCAATGAAACTATAATGCTTAACATACTACTTACGTCAAGTGTAGATTACTAAAACAGATAATTCGTAATTAATATAGGTAATCAAAATAATACCGTATTCGTGGAATCTTCGTCTAGTAACTTGTCATATATCAATTTTGCGTCTTCAAATCTGAAAGAAATGGAAAGATTGCGAGCCATGTCATAGTGGTACCATAAATAGGAACGATAGACTAATAGGAACGAACAATTAAGATCCTTACTGTTCTTTGTACTCCAACAACATGCCATAGAGTCGACGTATCCGGCTGCTATTTTGGTGAAATTGAGTCGTGAGTAAGTCCAGACATTTCTTTAAAAGAAGTGATATATATATATACATTATATATAAAGAAAATCAATCGAAATCAACAATTCTCATGATTACATTTGATAGTTCGATACACACACTGAATAGTGAATCAAATAATCAATATGCCAAATGAGATTACTACAAAAGATATATAAATACGAAATTATAATATTCTAAATAACTAGGTGCACTAAAATAACGGAAAAAACTACTTAATTATTACTATTATTAGTAATTATAATATAATTTGTGAGAATTATTAACATAATTCATAGGCGTTATATAAACAATATGTATATACAGGGTACATACATGTTCATCAAAATATAATTTTTCAATTTAACTCCGACATTCGTAATAAAGCTTAGCTACAAAAACAGTTTTAGTCAAGAAACAATTGAGTTATATTCGGTAACAGTTAATTTAACACAAATAATGTTTCAACTGCACAAAACTGCAGCTCGGTATACCATATAACGTGATGCGATTGTTCGTTAACACAGTTTATAGTAGTATAGTAGTTCGCAAAGAAAAGAGAAAGCATTGTTAGTAACGAGTTTGGTATTAGGTCGAACTAAATAAATTGCATAATTTTTCTGGTTTTTTGTGATGTTTCATATTTCACACTTTTTAGGACAAACAAATAATACATCGTAAATTCCTATAAAGTTCAATTTGGGATTAAAAAGAAGTCCCTTTCAATGATTTAGAAGATGTGTCAATGCCATCTCTTATCTTGAAACCATGAAACCTTTACCCGGTAACAAACTGTGCACAGCACCACATTCTTTGAAAACTACCGAAATGGTTGCCAAAAAGATTATTTAAGGACAATTTAGGAATTCGTAATGGTCATCTCAAACCAGTAATACTATAAAGAATGATAGAACACCATAATGTCGATAGTTTTGTATATTTTACACTGAATAGTACGTCTTGTGCATTGATCACCAAGGTAGGGTACGCGAACATAAAAAATATAGAATAAAACTTGTTGCCATCAATTTTCAACACAACAATCAGACAAATTTGATTAATCAATAATTCATAGACATTCTTACAAGTAAAAGGTTAAAAATAGTAATACATATATTACACAAGTAGTATGAACAGATCTAAGTAATTGTATTAAATAATTTTTTAGATAATTTAAATTAAATATCACATGAAAAAACATGAAAATAAATTTCGAACTAATCTGAAAACAGTTAAGTCGGTCAAAATTATGACATGGAAATCTCGTAAATTAAAATATATTACAGTAACTTAATAAAATTTACGATACGTAAAAAACGTCAAATTTACACTAAGTTGTAATATAAATCCAGATATATAATACATTAATTAACATTCAACGGATACTCACAATGGAGATATCTTCATTCCCAGTGTCCAGTGAAGCCATGTAAACTTGTTCATACACAATCCATACTGATGGTAGTAAAAGGAAGCGGTAAATAATTTTTTTTGTATTTGTAAAAGTAAAAAAATTCACATATTTTTACAAAAATTCATTAACAGTATACACGTTAATCATTTAATGATTAATTGTATAGGTAAATATAAAGGATAATTAAGTTCGACAAATAAACATTTTTACATGAAAATAAATACTTTCATTTCCATATTTGTAATGTATCATTTTCGCGAAAAAAAAAACGTATGCCAAATAAAAATATGAGCAACAATGATAGAATTTAGGTTGTAAATGTACATTTAAGCGTTAATATCTCATTTATTATAAATTATAATTATTAAAGCTTCAGATTAAACATTCACTTAATTACAGATTGAATTGCCTATACAATAGATTTGTAAAATCAATTTGTCGTGTAAGCAGCAGAAAACATAAATCCTAATCACCTAATACAATGTTGACCCAATTAAGTGGCGCCCGTAGGATGTTGAAAACTATAATATGCACTACGTCTAGGGGACACTAAAAGCGATATTATACAATATAATATACAAAAATTACATGAAAATATCATAATACTAAATGTAGTATTATGTACATATAGATACACAAATATAACACGGTAAGTTAACCGTTTAGGAGAATTAACTAAAAAAATACTATACGCAAATGCATATGCCTGCGGGCGCCACTGCAATTATATATATTTCAGTCTGACTTCATTGTCTAGCATGCGTTTTTTTTATTATAGTTCTGCTTCTTTAAGTTTTGCAGAGAATATTATATCCGGCCGTATGTGATATCCTAGAGAACAATAATACATTTAACAAAGCAAGTTGTGAAAAATATGTTCAATACTGTGTGTAGCTAGGAGAATCTGATAATTGTTTTTAATAAAGCTGAAACATCAATCAAATTAAATAACACAAAACCTTTATCATTTCAAAAGTATTTGCGAAAAATTCAGGATAACATAAGGTATATATTTTATAATTAAAATGAATGTATCTTATTATGATCCAATTTAATAATATCAGAAGCATGCTAACACACCCATAACTTAGAATAGAATGGTGCAGTAATCATAGTATATTCGAGAACAACACTTGAAAAACTCACCTTCATCACCAAATTTGTAAGAGAGATCACAGAGACAGGCTCTCCAAAGATCAATAACTCGTTCACTATCCCTACCACCTTCTTCACGAATTCGACGCAAAGCGCCGCGGGCAGCTGCATAACAAATAAAGCGAGAGCATTTTACATTGTGGCTTTTTAAAATGTTACTTAAATGTACATTTTTGGAAAAGATTATAGTTTCAAACCTACTAAACTAGTATAGTGGAAATCCGTACATAGGGGTGGGTACTGTCTTTGGATGACTTTGACACTTTGGATGGGAGGGGGGGTTGGAGGTAAAGTAAAAAAAAATCCACAAAATTTTATTGAATTTATGCTCTAGAAACGTAGCCGGTAATTTTACACTTAAGTCTTAAGATTAAGTATGAAATTAAGATTAAAGGGCATTTCAACACATTTCCGGGACATCAGGTACAAACCAGAAATCTGGGACTGTCCTGTAAAATCCGGGATGGTTGGCAGGTGATGTATGTACAACGCATCCCATCGATTTATCATCTGAGCTTTGATCTCATTGGTTAATGATTACCACTAAATGTATCAATTTTGTTTATGGTATACAATTAGTAATTCTAAATTTGGTCAAAGTATAAAAAGTGTCATTATCATCATGATCTCATACGCAAATCTGGGAAGGCATGCTTGCAGAAGATTTTCATCAGCACCTGATTCTTGAATTTCTAAGAACTCTTGAACTTGTTCCAAACATCAAACTAGATGATTAGAAATGAGATACACTTTATCCAAATTTTTCTTCCATACAACATTTGGCAGTGTTTAGTTGGCTGCACTATTGAACATGTTGCGTTCGAACTCAATGTACCAGGACACATGGTTCAATAGAGGGACATGGATATTACAGAACTTGAGTGCTGGTTTACACTTGTGTTATATATGGGGATAACAATACTGACACATCGTTTTACTGGTCGAAATCAATACTGCATCCGAGATATTGTGACGACCCAGCAACATCTCTGGGGACAGATTTATTTTGATCCTCAGAAAACTCTGCTTTTGAACACCCTAGGATGTCAACAGAAATGACAAGCAAACCCACCTACAACCTTTTTTGCTTTTCTAAGAACTCAGCTGAAAGGAATTTTCCCCCTGATAAGTATTATTGATTTTCATTTAAAATACCCCATTAAAATGTTCAATCACAAGTGAAAAATTATAACCAATTGTGTGCAAGTAGAAAATGCTTTGAACACAAATTTATAATATACAATAAAATACACATATTTGAATCAATAAAAACCCTGAAATTATGAGTTTTTCCAATATCAATAACAACACAAATTAAACAAAGCTGTACCAAAATAATTAGTGATTTTTTAGGAACTCACTGTTTTCTTATAATTACTAGATTTAAAATAGTGTAAAGATTATTAAGATAGCAAAATTCACATATAATTAAAGCATTTTGAACAAAATTATGTATATACAATATCATAGCTTATTAAAAAACGACATATAAATTAGAGGTTTCGACCACTGTAGTCACTCTTACTAAAATATAGATTTTAAAAAAACGTGATAGTTTTTAAAAGGAGGGGTTGTGTCATCTAAAACATGTTTAAAACAGAGAAAAAATCTACCAAAGGCAAAATATTGCCAATGCATTAAACATTTAAAAAAAAGGTTAATTAAAAAGTTTATGTACATATTTTATAATTTTGTAAAATTTGTAAATATTCACAAATGTGAATTCAACATTTTATGGTATAAGGGGACACCCAAAGTGAGATGAATGTTATTGCAATATAATACTTTCTTCTAATTCACAAATGAAAATTTAAAAAAGCAGTTACTATGGATATATTATAAATATTAGTAATCATGAAAATTTATATATTCAATAAAAAGTTGAAGGTATAAAACATGTTAATTCCATAATTATAATTTATGAATATGTTATGTTGAACTATATGTTGAATTGTAACCCCATGTTGAAGGGCTGATAATGTCACTAAATTAGTAACAAATCATTATAGACAATAAATTCACAATATAATCCAAAAAAATAATCATCATGATTGAAACCAATTTTCTAGTTGATTCTAATGTAAATATACTGAGATATATGCCCATTTGTACTATCATAGTAAACAATCACATGTTATTCCATTCTGCAACACCATCACAAAACAAATATAAAATAGAAATAAAAAGGACAAGAAATATTAAAGTAACTTCAAATAAGAAACAACACTTTATAATAATATTAAAATGGTTTTAATAAAAATCGTTTAATCATCAAACCACAAATATTAATTTAATTTTTCTACAATCTAAACCTGTGAATTTAAAAGACGATTGTCAAATCTAAAAAGCAAAAGAATAACTGAAGACAGGTCACAACTTTATACCAAAAAAAAATTGATGGTTATATTGAAATTCAATTAGTCTAAAAATACACATTTCTAAAAAGCATTTGCTAATTTTTATCAATAGAATTGGAATAGATTGGAACCATCAGGCAAAATCAGATCACCAGATAGAAAGAAAAAGATAAATCCGAAATAATAAAATATAATTTAAAAGAAAGGTTAACTATATAACAAAGAAAACTGAAAAAAAGATACACAAAAGGCAAAGGAGAGGAAATAATAAAACTGGAAATAACAAGAGTATAAATTCCTAGAAAAAACTCAAGAAACCAGCCAACAGGAAACCAATACCAAAAGTGAAAGAAAATAAAGGAATTCCACCAAGTTATTCTTGTACTAATAACACAGACCTAGAAAATGAAAGGATATTAAGTCATGCTGTAGTGGTTATATGTTAACTAAAGCCATTATCCACTACACAAAACCAAAATGAACCGAAAGTAGAAACTGACTTAAATAGATACAGAAGAAAATTAATAAGGTGTGTGACTTAGGACACTCAGCAGTGTGTATAACCAATTTGATATCGCACTACCATCACACTTCCCTTATTCAATATCTACTAATCAAGGTGGTAAAAAAGCATAAAGGCCTCACGTGAGTTTAGAAAAGTATTAAAATTAAATTTAGAAATAAGGCTATCAATGCATTTATACCAGTCAGTGTTGTATTTGGAGTATGCAACATAATGCCCAATTGAAATGGATGAACCAATGTGACAAATAACACCAAAAAAGAGAAAAAAATTCATTCTTTAAACAAATATTAGGTGGACATAAGATGGAATGTCAAGATTTACAGATTCTACCATACCTAGTAACAGTAAATCAGTTAATAAGAATGGCTAGAATATTAGGATGCTGGTGAATAACTGTCATGATAGAATGAGAAGTATTAATATTACAGG
>JAUZND010002795.1:0-12643 GCA_034780555.1 Coelogynopora nodosa
TCGTTCCTTAGAAGTGCTACTGTGCTGTTATGACGCACCATGTTCGTTCCTTAGAAGTGCTACTGTGCTGTTATGACGCACCATGTTCGTTCCTTAGAAGTGCTACTGTGCTGTTATGACCTACCAAATATTATATGTTCAGATATCTATGTAGGCATTACACATTAACAAAAGTTTGGTAAGCTGTCTAGAGCATAATAGCATAGTTCGCTTGACTCAATCATGGTTCGTAGAAATCTAGAAACCCTCAAAAATAACAATGAATTTTGTAAATAGAGGCCTCAAAATATTTTTGTTTATTATGTATGATGAATAGTTGGTATATATTTTAATTAATTCCACAACTACAGCATTTATGCTTTAATTTATAACGTGAAAATGTAATACTAGTATATAGGTATATATTTAATTCAGTTAATATTAATCATTAACAGATAGTTGCAGATGTGAAATGTGTATGCTTTAGTCTATCTACACTTAACAAAAACTGTTTATTCTAATGTTCCACTCACAGCCAACTGGTCGAGTGTCGGGTACGACTGGACAACCAGCAGTTCTACCTCTGCTTCACTCTACGCGGAAGCAAGCGGGGACCCTCGCTGCGCTGCGACTCACGGCAGATCGCCGAGTCCCTCACTCGGGACATCCGCGAGGCTAACTATCGATTCGCCGAGGAGGCGATGACCCTCAGTATGGTGTAGTCGGGCGGCTGGTGCGGCCAATGTAGGTCTCGTCTGTCTGCACCCAGAGGAGGCGATGACCCATTGTACCACTGTCCCCGTGTACCTGGCCTACCTGCTACAGCTGTCCCGTTTGGCCACCAGTTACAAGTGGACCATTCGGCGAGCACTTTCATGACTCATTTCTGTGTTAGACAGACGGACAGTAGTCGATGTAATACTAGCTCCATTATGGAAGTGGGAAAGGTTGTGGTCCTCGTTTATACCTATAGTGATATATATATATAGTTATACAGTGTATTATGTTCTTTTGTAATCACTTTATCTTTCATTTTGTGGTTTCTGACAAAATTAGTGAATGCGTTCAAATATTGATTACTCTTCCCCCTCCCCACCTCCCTCTTTCTCCCCCCATCGTTATATTGGACACATGTCTTTCATGAACATAGTTTTGAATCAGATATTGCCAAAGTAGTGCCAATTGTCTTACTTTTATATAACAAGCTGTACCTTATTTGTAAAATATAGTTTTGCAAATAATTTCTTAACGTTCAATATATAGGTATATATTGGGACTAGATGCTTCAACATAGTTTTCGTTGAATTACAAGGCGTTATGTGTGTGCTACAGAATATTGGTTTAATAGACATATTTAAATGTTTTCAGTGAATTATTTAATGTATCCAGCTATGTAATTATGTTCATATTAATAAAGTAATTATCCCATTTTCATGTTTTCTTGTTGTTTTTAGTTGTGTTCTGAAATGTTTGATTATTATTTGTATTGATAATAATATAGTGTTATTATTTGAATCTTTGTTCCTACTGGACAGAAATGTGGATGCGATAAATGGATCCCAATTTGATATTTTACTCGCTCAAAATCTATTATAAGACTATCGTTCTGACTTGTTCAGTACCAGCCTAATTTACTTGAAACTTGTTGACGTAATACTTGACTCAAAATGAGCTGCTAAATTTTGTCCTTTTTATCTAATTGTATATTTGGCACGTTTTTATCGCTAATTAGATGTAGCTAACTAAGCGCATGGTTAGAAAACTATTGATTTACGTTTTTAATCGCCCTGCGGTGAAAACCTTCACCATAATGTTCTCTAGTGTAGACCGGCGGGTAATATTAGTGAATTCGTATATAGTTCGGAAACGAAAACGGAATTCGATTGGGTCCATAGATGCAAATTTTTCTTTTTTAGTCATTGGATTTGGGAATGGTTTTCTGGACTATTATCATGTCTGTTGGTCGCCTAAACGTGTATTTGACGATGTTCTGTGAGCTCAGTCATCATATTGATCTATCTTTGTCGGTTACATTCTTGATTGGGGTAAATTTGTGAGCCATTACATTGGCCTTTTTTAACTTAAATTATGTAATAGTTTGCTAATGTATTGATCAAATTGTTACGTGTAATTATTAGAAAAACGCGGATAACTATTTTTTTGGATATTTCAATGTCGCTTTGTATTTAAAATGTTTTAGGAGCATATATTTAGCACATTATTACATCAGTTATGTCTATTATAGCTTAAAGTATGCTGCTGGCTAACTATATATACTTAACAAAGGAGTAAATCGATGTTTGTAGTTTTATTTTTTATGACAGTAATGATGTCATATTATATGGGCAATTATTTACCAACAAAGTTGAACTGTTGGTAGCGCGACTTATTTAATATTGTAATAACGTTTTCTGTTAAAATTTGGTTTATGTGAAACTTAATATATATGTTCAATTTTTAGAGATCATTTAGCGGTATACCTTTGGCTCGTTTTAAATAGAAATAAATATTGTGACTTTGCTGTATATTAAAATGTTTCTCCATTATTTTAAAAGTAATTTAATTTTATATATGTAGGTACTTTGATTTACTATGTTATTATTTTGCGTTAGATTATCAAAATTCTATTTATGAAGTGAAGAAAATGAATGTTTTCCAGATATTATTAATAAATCTCAAAGTAAAATAATTTTCGTTTCCTTTTTATTCATAGAAAATATTTTTGCTCACTTAATTTGGTTCCAGTTTAATAATTCAAAATATATGTCTAAAGTCATATCTTTATGATATAAATACAGTTTTCCAAAAATGTGTTTGATGGCTGCGTATAGAACTTTCAAATTAATACTATATACAGGGTTCATAACGTGTCAGGGAATCTGGAAAGTCAGGGAATTTGATATTTTTTAGGGAAAGTCAGGGAATTTGACCAGTGTCAGGGAAAATTTTTATATTAAGTGACAAAAGTGATAAATTTTCGAATTAAAAAAAATTAAATCATGCATTTGAGAAAGCATAACCGGTATCTATATAAGGTGGCTGTAAAAAATGTCAGGGAAAATGATTTTGCCTAACTGTTATGAACCCTGTATATATATATATAAATATAATTTTATGTGTTTCAATTTCGTAACATCCAGAACATTGTAAAACCGAGTGTTAACATTTGTATTAGGCGCATTTTTAATACTTATCTCGAAACTACTATATAAAACAAAAATACATAATTATCAAGGGTATGGAGCAGGAAATAATAGCTCTGAGGTACACTTTTAGAGTATGAAGGATATTAAGTTAGATTTTGCGAATTTATACATTTAGATGACATGTATACACATACTTGTAATTTTGTAGATACTCTTTTGCGCCATTCATGTGGGGGTGGGCTCCCTGGATCCGTGTCTGTATCGATTGTAGATTTGTCATTTAAAATGTTGACTTGAAAGTACGAATGTATATATATATATAGACCGAATATAGTAATCAAACGTTCTCGTTCTTTTTCATTACATGTCCTATATATATACAATAATGATTTATTTAGATTTATTATATTTATATATTTTTCAAACAACTATTTCGTTATATTCTTATATTATATAACTGTAACAATTGTAACATATTGTAGCAATTGTATATACTTTAAACTATAACTGCAATGAATGATATTTTATAGGTTTATTAGTGCAGCTGAACTATAATAACTGCAGTGCTGCTTCCTCATTGTTTGTCACAGTTAGATATGAGCAGCCTAGTTTTTACGTCATCTATGTATAATATGTGATTGTAGTTGGATTTAATTGTCTTATAAAACTACCTGAATTGTCAGGACATGTAACAAAAATACATAATTTACTTTCCGTATAACTTAAGCAATCTAAAATTAACTTTTTGTTATGATTTATATAATGTTCTTCCTTTTCTAAGCGTCGTTCAAAGAAACATAACATATACAGATTGTGAGGAATGGAGGCGTATGTTTCATTTTCCCATTAGCACACTTTTACTTTTGAAGAATTCTGGATACATATATTAATATTGCACTCAGAAGCAAAACTTAATTAAGTATATAATATATATATATATAGGCCACCACTGGTAAAATAATCAAGAGAAGTGAAAAAAAAATGATAAAAATAATAGCGGGACATTGTCGAAGTGGTTTCGCGTGTACATACTGACAATTCATTGATCTATCTCCCATCTAGTTCCCCCTCTCTCTCTCTTTCTTCATTTTCGCTTACAATTTCTTTCGATTTTAGTCCTGCTGGCTCCGACACTTTCTCAGTCGGGCAGCAGTATTCGTCTCTTGTGCTTTTTCCTTCTTCTGGCAGAACTATAAATTGGGAATCAGTATAGAGTTGTTATTCCCTGTCTATGTCTATACTATATCGCTCTTCTATAGTCCGCCACCCCCCGCCCTTCCCGTCTCTTGTGTTGCTGCTCCTCTGACTGTAGCGTGCTCACGAAAGAAACAGACACACACAAGCACAGGAGACAGAAAGACGGTGTTGTCAGAGAATTACACAGACAGAGAGAAAGAGAGACGACATTCGCTCGCGAGCAGCAATGTCTGGTGGAAATTAGAAGCTCTTCACTGCAGCTTTAACATAGATTATTTTCTTCTCTCCCTCTGGAAACACTGACAGAGTGCGGTGGGAGAGAGAGATAGAGAGAGAGAGAGAGAGAGAGCGAGATATAGAGAGAGATTCTAGGCAGACTTGGTTTGAAAACAAGCCTTGCGTTTTTGTTAACTGCTTCACATTGATCCAGCGACGAAGAGACTCCCATCCAAACAGGCAGCTATGCCGGCTGCGCCTGCCTCGTTGTAGAACCATTCATTCCATCCCAACTCACTCTGACACTATTTCCACGAAGAGCCCGCCTGCTGCTGCCTTTGCACTCTCTCTCTCTCTCACTCGCTCTGTCCCCCCCCCCTATTTTTAAGTCACACCAACGAGTGGAGAGGAAGAGTAAAGAGAGAGAGAGAGGGAGGAAGGGGAACGGGATCTGTGCCCGTCAATGCCACTTCATTAGAGAGTAGAGGCACAAGCTTCAGCTCAGCGCGCGCTCGTGTTTGTCTGTTAGCTTCTCAGAAAAAGAGAGAGATACACCACCACGCCTTGCTGCCGAAATCTCTTTCGTCATAGATGAGCTAAGCATTGCCTAGTGAAGAAGCAAGGCAAAGTAAGCCATTCAGTCGACGCGGTTTAGTGTTCGCCCAGTTTCCCCCGGATTGCATATCTCTTCTCCTTGTTACAGCTCACTCGCTAAACCCTCTCTGCGTCAATGACAGTACATTTTACTTACTTACTAGTTGGGTTTATTTAGGAGCCGAGGAAAAAGAAGCCCCCACTTACCTACTACATACGTTTGCGGCGCAGTGTTTCAGTGTGTGTTTTTGTTATTGTTGTTCGTTCGTTCGTTATCCCCCTGTTAATATATACTCTAGGAGTACATTATCGCCTGCTTATGCCTGTCCAAGATTCTCTGTCCATCAAGCAAGCGACGGGACTTCAGCGGTAATCTGTGCTCCTGGAGAACTATCGACGTCATCTTTCTACTCTGATCGGAAAGTGATCCTGATCGCATCGGTATAGTTCAACGGGCATTTTGATCTCCTATACATATTACACACAAGCGTCGCACCTAGTGGATTCCATTCTAATTCTATACAATACCTTTATAGGCCATAGTTGTATACTATACTTCCGTATTCGCTCAGGGAATCTTTTGTTTCTATATATATATTCAAAAGGACCAAACATGGGCTGTACTCTGTCCAAGGAGGATCGAGATGCTTTGGAGCAGAGTCGAAATATTGACAAAAAGCTCAAGGAAGACGGTTTGCAGGCCGCAAAGGATGTCAAACTCTTACTGTTAGGTAAGGCCCCGTGTTCCCGATTTGTCGTGCCGATTCGATGTTTATTTTTATTTTTCAAGGATTTAGATCTATGTTTGAATAATTTGAAAATTGTTTGGTGCTATAAATATACATATATAGTGCCAATATTTGGTACACCTTTATTATACTACGATTCCCTCATGCTGTGAAATATCAATTGCATAACCGTTCGTCTATACGGTTATACTATATACATTATATAATATGTTACATTTAGATATTAAAATATTCATTCACGAATGAGGATTTCTCATAATAGCCTCATAAAATGTATTTTCCCCATATTATTAGGCTGTATATTTGGAGGGAAAATGCGACAAATATATTTTAAATTAATTATAGTGTCTGGCAGTATCAATTTATTGCTGAAGATAAAATCAATATAATGTGGTGCAACTTTTTAACGATTGGATTGCCAATGTTTTGTCCTTGCTATGCTGCATGGAATACTCAATCTTTTACATTTTAATATTATCGTAGACTGCAATAAATGGCAAATTCATTAGTTTATCACATTTGCATAATGCTAAATGTTATTGATTTTATCGCTATATTCAGGACCGCTTTAAATATCGACGGGGTTCAGTGCATAACATGTTAGGGGCACTTCTATATATTTCTATATTTAGCTATTATTTTCAGACAAATCATAACCAAAGTGAAGTATTTTTAAAATGATGATATTTAATTTAACGTAAAGTCCTTTAATATGGGATGGTGTTTTGCCCCACCCCCTAAAATCGTATTGGGACCTTGTGCAATATGGTAATATGATATAATCAGTTTTTACTAACGAACCATATATTTGAAATGGTCGATAATTTGGCTGATTGGACACATCAGCATGTATGGCCTTAAATTAACATGTACTATCCATTCAATCTAAACACCATAGACGGCGTAATCTAATTTGTATATATTTTCATCGATGGAAGTCATTATTTATCAATGATTTATTTATGACCGCTATAAATATATAATACGCTAGTATCACGTATTAAACCCGTGTCGATAAAATCTGATATATATTATATCTATCTACATTACTGAATTTACTATTAAAGGAATAGGTGCAGGACACTGTAGATATAAAGCTTAAGCGGGACGTATTAATATCACAAATTAATCTATTTTTTCCCTCTCTAAATCGATATTTGAAGTAAAGGAATGTTGTATTTTATTCTGTGTATTGAAAGCAATTAAAAAAGAACAATTCTGCAAGGCGCCGAATAGTTTTGGATATATGGCCAAATAAATTGAGGTTATATCTGGGAAGTCAACAGTGGGTGGCTGTGTTCCTACATTATAGTTCTGTTGTTTTTAGAAAACGGCAGGGATAGAGGGAGAGAGAGAGAGAGGTTTGCGCGCGACACAACCAACACAGCTAGTACCGGTATAATTGATCGCTGGCAGTTGCAATCCAAACCCCTGTCTCTCCCCCCCACCTTTTCTCATTGCGATGTGACTGAGGTGGTCGCCATTTTGCTTTTACGGCTCTGCCAGACAAGCGGTATTATGTATTATCCTTGCCTGGCTCATTCAATGGAGAGAGGAAGAAAATTGTCCCGTGCGAGAGGACGCGTCATCAAGCGAGGATCATTCATAGACGATATTATAGAGAGTCAAGGGAAGGAAATAAAGCGGGAGAGATTGAGAGACAGACAAGACTGTTGTGCTATATACAGTAACGCTTGTACGATCAATAATCGGGCTATGGCGATGTAGTGACAGGTAGCGGTGTCCAATGGGAAGTGGAGAGGAGGGTGATTGAAGCTGTGGAGAGAGGGTGTGGCCGGTTGACTGTCTTTCCCGCGATTTCTGATTCTCTGAAACGTAATGGATGAGATGGCAAAAGAGAGGCATCGATGTAATTTAAGTGACTTATTACTTCGCAGAGGTTGCCGTATCGCTCGTTCTATTGAATCACAAAGATTTCAACTACAATAGCGACTGTGGGGTTTATTAAATAGAGAATAAATGAAATTGATGAAGCTGTTTCCCGTAAAATATATAGCACCGCATTTTAAATAATAGTATAAATATTGACTCGTTTAATTAAATTTTACCTGAGCTGAGTATTTAACGCAAATTGGAATCATTATGATTTCTTTTCAGTTTTGATGCAATAACTTTTTAGTTTCTTTAACGCTTGGTTGTGATTTTTTTCAAGTTTTCTAAAAAGCGAGTGTTCCTATATATGGTAACAACGGTAGCGAGTAAGTTAACTGAGAGTCAATTTAACCGTCCAAGCAAAGAAAACAAAGAAAAAATAACGTTTGTATACGTAAACTTTATACTCCTAAATTACACAATTCTTTTGCTGTCATTACTTATACTAAATCAATGGGCTAATAGCCACACACAATTGGTTGTGGTTTTATTTCACATTTATTCCCTTAGGAATAGATATATTTGCTCTATTGTTGAACGCCATCTAAAATGATTTGTTAAATAATCCTAGTAATTAAAATACAGATTGCAAGAACTATTAAGAAATCAAATGAAAAACTGTATAATGTGAAGATTTGAGTTGTGTTTATAGAAGGAATGAGGGTATTGTGGAAACAAATACATATTTAAGAAATTATGTTTTGTATTAATTTTAGAATTAAAAATAATATATTCAGAAGAGAAAAAATATGTATTAAAAAATATTTCCCCCCTTGTATTGTAATCTAAACCAATGTTATATTTAAAATCGTTAAACTTTATCTGTAACAACACCACTTTTTTAAATTACAGAAAGATTAGTTAAGTGTCGTTTTAGGCATATAAATAGCCTATTAGTTACATTTATTGATAAGAAGCAAATGTTCAGGGAGCAATAGTTCGGACGTCAGTATTGTGGCCTATTCATAATCCTTTTGTGGGAAACTTATTTTTGAAATTTCTCGGTGTAAAGGGTAAGTCGGTTCTCGTAATATATCATGAAATTGCAAACTATCGTTATAACAAGTTTATATAATTTTATTAATAGAATTTTTACATTTACTATTCAAAATTCGGGTATGTTTCACTTTATAGTGCAAATAGTTTGACTTTCAATTAAATCAATTAAAAAAATGATGGTTAGTATAGATATGGTTATTTGTTATTGAAAAAAACAGTTGGACAGGTTTGGACCTATAATATGGTGGCATCACTGATCAAGTTCAATTTCACTATTAGCTTGCTAGAAGTAGATCTTATAGTTTATTGATTATAATATAATAACTGGTATATAGTACAGGTATAAGTTGCCAGCAGCCAATAGGCTCATTCGTGTAAAGCTAAGGTGATGTAGACCTAAGTATATTGATTTTGAGAATTCTCTGCCTTTGACTATTCGTCAAAAGAGAAGCAAATTCCGATAGATAATTCATATTCAAATGTGTAGCCCATTGATATGCCTTCTTATACTTTGACTATCCAATCATATAAATTATTTAATATTTTATTCGTGAAGAATTAATTTGTAATAGCTCTTGTAACTAAATAAAATGAAATGTTATATTTTTGACAATATAATTCATTTCATAATAACTTTTATATAATATATTTTAAACAAACCAACATTTTTAATTTTTTAGGATCATTATCTATAATTACATATGTACATATATGTATTTTCGGTTCGTAGGTTATTTATTACATATAGGATGGATATAGTATACATTACAGATAAATAATCTTCGCAGAAACCACTTTAAATAGTTATTTTCATAAATGTAATTTATTGGCTATATGTACCTATATGTCATGCAATCGCTTTGTACGTTTTAACCTAAAAGGAACTTCAATATAGGGGGATCAAATATTGACTTTTTAAATACATTTGACATTTTAGTCTTTATCAAATTGTTATTAAATAAGTTAAAAACATCTGTTTAGAACTTTATTTCCCCCTAACATTGATTGGCGTTGATTATAGAAAGTTAAGTGAGCACATCTGATTATAGAAATGAAATTACATATTTTTAGAATAAGTCTTGAAATACGGCTCACAATAATGTACTAAATAATATAATAATAATAATAATTAACACTGCATATGATTAATGCTGGTGGTTCAATTAATGGTTAGATTAATTATATAAAATGTAAATTGAGAAATGCTCAGTTTGAAACTGATATATTCTCTGATTCACACTATCTAAAATTATGTTTAGTTTAAGACTTCGTGTTTATTTATTTTATTTATTGGAATTTTATTTATATATTTATTTTATTTGTTTATCTTAACTACTTTTGCATTACTGACCTTGAAAAATAGGTCACATTTCCTCACAATTTTTCATTAAGTTTTTCCTCCGGATTTAAGTCACAACCTCAGCTACCTCAGACTGCCAAAAGCAAAAACAATATTTTTTACAATTAATTTATTTATAGAAAAAGGCCGAAGGGCCCAACGAAAAACATGAGTCGCCATCAAGCCAACAGATGAGTTGTCATCAAGCCAAAATATGAATTGCCATCAAGACAAAAGATAAGCTGCCATCAAGGCAAAATATGAGTTGCCATCAAGCCAAAAGATCAGTTGCCATCAAGGGAAAATATGAGTTGCCATCAAGCCAAAATATGAGTTGCAATCATGCTAAATAATGAGTTGCCATCAAGCCAAAATATGAGTTGCCATCAAGCCAAAAGATGAGTTGCCATCAATCCATAAATAACATTAATACGTTTTTCAACACTTACATATTTTGTTGATATAGTATTTCTCAATACTCAATAAAAAAATAATAGATTGTAAAATGGACATTGAAACGCAGAGATATTACATAAAAGATATAAAACCTAGAGGTTCTTTGAATAAAAACATGGGGATTTAGAAACAGTCTTCCGAAATAACGTAATTTTAAGGCAATTGCGAGTAAATAAACAGAAAGAGTCGACAAAATACTTATAAATATATCGTACTGAACATATAATACAGGCCCCTGAGATTACACACTTATCAATATACATAAATTGAACATGAACAGTTTCCTATACTTATCCTAAATGTTATATAAAGTTTCACCTCTATTGTTAAGAACAACACATTTTTTTAACTTTTTTTATTTTTTTTAAAATTTCGTTTTACTTTCAATGTGATAAAATGAATGTGTGATATTTGAACATCATCAGAGCCCTTATTTTATGTCTTCACGTCGCATTATATCATAGTCACAGGTCAATTATAACAAACATATTTCGTAGGCATTTATTTATTTATTTATTTATTTATTGAAGTGACTCAATTTTATATTTACAGAATGAACACAGTTCTATTATGTATTTATATAGCACCTATATGTTATGTAAACCCATAAGCGTTTAAATTTATATTAAACATACCGTTATTTGTTAGTATATAGAAATTGTAGTTCACTTTTCACAATATAAAATATAGATTTTACATAATCCAATTAATTACAATAGCGGAGAAATCGGATGACAAATCGCCCTTAATTAAACTAGATTAATTTTTTTAATTAAAAAGCATTGCTTTTCCATTTCAATTCACACAACCAAATTAAGCGATAGAGAAGAGGTTACTGAGTACAATTAGAACATCATTATATTTATAAGACACCGGAACTGGGACAGACTTGTTATTTTAAAAGATGAGCTCAGCTTGCTTTGCACTGTAGTTAATAACATAACTCTTTGCCAGCTTTGAAACTATCTCCCCGTTCACATTTTCATCAATCTACACTCAATAATTATAATAGAAACATGGTATAGAGGAGAGCTACAAGCATGCACCAATTATATATATATAGAATTTCCATAAAACATCTAGCTTTAAACATATAGTAATTTCCTTCACTTTTGTTATAATTTGTGTTTTTCCGGTGTATACAATGTATATATAAATACAGTACTGTATGCAAATGAATGACCATATATCTCAGTAAATAATAACTTAGAATGTCTAAAAATAAATATTTTACTGGGAACTAATTAATTCTTTGGTTGTTCTAAAATAGTGCTTGAATTTATATTTTCCCAAGGAATTGCAGATAACAAATTTATCAACCAAAAAAAATACGACATTCCACAAAATTATTATTTTATGTGTTTCTATATAATAATATTATAGGAGCTGAAATTATCTATCACCGTCATTTTGCAAAAAGTTTTTTCTTCTTCTGCAGATAGACTGTATATAGGGAATGTTTACGGTAATTATTTTTATCTACTTAATATATGACGTAGGCAGTACTATTGATTTAGAGCATATAGCCCACTATTTTATCGGCAGTTTTGACCAATTTTAGCCAATTTTAAAAAGTACCTATATGTAACGCAAATTTAATTATATTTCTAGAAAGCTTACATATATGTTTTAAAAATGGATATAATATTATATGTATGAAAATAGAAAACTACTGTCTATAAGAATGAAATAATACACTTTTTTTGCATATTTTGTTACGTTGAGTTTTTTGATAATATTAAAACAAATTTACTAAACTTAAATTATTTTTAAGTTATCGCGACCAGTTACATTTGATTAAAATGTGTAAATAGACACAAAGTGTCCCAGAATGTAGCCATAATTTATTCATTTAATTAATTTTATGAAGAGAAAATTTCAATTTAACAAAAACGAATCAATAATTGCATTACACACTAATCCACAAGTTTCTATTCTATTTGAATATTTAAAAATTTCTTGATAAAGTTATCAATCAAAAAATATAAAATAACAGTATGTCTGAAAACATATCTACTTTAGGGGGGGGGGGGGGGGTATTTTAAGCTGAAATTTAGTATACAGATATCTCCTAA
>JAUZND010002797.1:0-12642 GCA_034780555.1 Coelogynopora nodosa
TCCCTTTGAAAGTTTTCCAGATCTTTTGACTTTTTTACTCTCCTGTAGATTTTATTCTTTTGACTCCATCTCATTGCATTTTCCTTTGACTTAATTACTTATAATACATTTATTGATTTTTAATTTTATGTTTTTATTTTCTGTTCTTCTCATATTATTTAATTAAGTGCGATTGGAATAAAAAATAATGTTTAGCTCCATAATGCAATAAATTAATATGATATTATAATATACCACAGGAACTTAAAAATATATATTTGTATCAATTTTTAATACTTTGATAATATATATATAAACAAGTAAGCAAAATATGAGCCAGATAACGTATTTAAAAAAAATTCTCATATTATATCTTATGTAATCTAACAAGATTTACTTTTACAATAGCATATATATTGTGTTAGCCAATAATTACGGACTAAATTTAACCTGAAACTAATTGATGGTCATTTATGTATAAAATATATAGATACAGTATTTATTCAATTACTACTTTACTAAGTGTATAATAATATAGTTTTCATATCCCTTCACATTCGCAACACAATGTATCCGTGTAAATTATTGTCGGCATCTTTCGCATCTGCATCTTACCATTCAACGCCACAGCGTCATCGTAGAAGAAATCCCCGCAAACCGAGAAATTAGTCATTCCGTTGTTTATAGCTAATTAATGACCAGCTGAGTGTTATGTTATTGACAGTCAGAACTGGGTTTACTACATAATTCCGAATTGCTTTGAATTATACTGCTTCAGTTGTTTTATTACTAATTATATTGGTGTGCACTATAAACACAAATGAATTCCCCTTTTTTTGGGCCTTTTGAAACATTAATAAAAAAATTGAGCATATCGGATCAACGGCGGTAATACTTCATAATCGGGTAGATGGCAATTACCGCTGAAATTTTTTTTTCAGATGGCATAAAGTTTCCCAGTTACCTTAAATCATTAACTTTGACAGTACTTTAAAGTACGTCTTTTTGCTTTCTGTCTGCCACCCGTTCCCAAAAACTTAAACCCAGTATCGGTCTAGTCTATGTTTACACAAAATTAGTATATATTTATTATTGATTGAATTATAAATAGTGAACGTATCGAAACATATAAAGCCTAAGAAATTAAACTATACAAAATACATGTAAGATGATGGTGGACAGCAAACATACACAGCAGATTTGTTCTGGGGGTTAATTCCTATCAAACTACCTTGCTTCATTTTTCTAATTTTACTACCGCCTCCCCATGCCGGGCTAGTGGAATTTCCCATAATTGTTAGTACGATTATATATTTACTTTTGCTATTCTGACATATCAAACCGGCTATTACATACATATACATTTTCGTATTGTACGTAATCGAGACATATATTTGATGGATTCAAATCAGTTTGTTGGGAAGATTAGTTTAGGAAAATTATAACTATAATAAAGGAGATGAACTAATTTAAAAAATATTAAATACTAACAATATTCCATACTATTAACTTGAATTAATCTACATAGGATCATATTCGCACTCCTTATTAATTTAAAATTTAATAAAATCAACAATATTATTACGTGACCCTAACATAGATTTTCTACTTATTGCTTTAGTGACTATAAGTAGTGAGTTACAAAGTGGCAATATGATCTGCGTCCCTTCTCGTCATTAATGTTAGTCCTCTTATAAAAAAAAACTAAATCAAATCGCATTTCAGATAAAAAAAATACAATGAAGGAATAATGCTGGAAAAAAATTCACTGACATATCTCACGTCATACTGCCGGCAAAAAATTTAAATGGAGGTAAGTACAATTTAAAAAATCTGTTTTATTGAATACAAATCGTAATGTTTATTTACTATACTTGATAAATAATATAATAGTAACAACAAGTTCATAAGATACGCTACACCCATTCTCGTACACAACAAGACTGTATCGACGTAACAACAGCAAGCAAATGAACAGCAAAGTGGCCAGGCCAACAGGCGGTGTGACAGCAAGAGGCATCCACAGCTACTAAATGCAAGGAACGCTAGGGACAACACAGTAACAACAATCGTCTCAATATGAGGGTTCGACTGTTGTCAACACGACGGTGTGTCGCTCAGGACTCCAGTTCCGGGTCGTCTTCTTCACTGTCCTCCTTCTCCATTTTCTCGTAGGCCTTGTCCGAGGGCGCGACAACGATACCGTCCCAAATGGTCATATCGCGGGCGATAACTGAGGGCATCAATGTAATGTAGTATAGTTGGGTAGGTTCACTTAAATTACACATAACAAAGTATAATTACAGTTTCACTTAAAGTAACACAACTAAATATATACCTATAGCGAATAGGAAGTATTTCGGTATAGATAATAGTTTCAAATACTTGGTAGTTTAAATTGTATAAAACTTTAGTAATATTATTCTGAACTCTTTTCAATGTTATAAATTATATTATAATTTGACAAATAATCTGTTTGTGGTTAATAAAGTATGTTACAAACTAGTAAACCGAGTTGAATACAAACGAGAATTTAGAGTATTATATTAAACTAAAGTGTTCAAAGGGTTGAAATATTATTCATAAAATTAAACTGATAGAGATGAAGTATTTTTCATTCTTTAATTATATATATATTTGTGTCAAAATATTCATTGATTATAATTGAGTTCAATAACAAAATAGTATAGATAATAAAAATAGATAGAAGGAATGAATTTGCTTAGATTAATTAAAAATGGTTTAAAATATCCGTTAGTTACTATGATTCCAATATTATTTGAAACATGAAAATTAAATATTAGAGAAACGAACATTTTCTATATTATAAAATTTGGACATTTTTACAACATAGACCAATTAATATGTAAATAATATTATTAAAATTTAAAAAATTTCCTTATTATAATTATCTGATATAAGTACAAGAACATTATCAGGTCAGAGATACCCACTGTAAAACTACACTTATGTTATCAGGTATACCAAAGTTGAAATAGTAGTTCACTCTTTGCAACACATCAGATTTTTACATACAATAGATCAATTTTAATTCAAATTTGATCTGATAAATATCTATTAGGATTATGTATTGATACGTAATCCTAAAAATATTTTTCAGTTTGGCTGCGTTTTTCCAAGAAAAAAATCCAGTAGTATATTCAAGCGTCAACAAGATCTGCCGTTTATGTTAAGCTAATATTCTCATTTAAATAGATTTTTATAAACGTATATCAGATTATTCTATAGAATACAGCTAATACTGTCTATATAACACAATTCTGTCTAAAATATCAAAAACAATAATAACAATTAAAATGGTAGCTAAAAAGTATCATTTATGGTAAAATAGGAGTTTAAAATATTATTAAATTGACGTGCATTTAAAAAGAAAAATTAATAAAATATACTACAAAGGAAAAGTAGCCACCAACAAAACTACTGTCTATTGGAGGAACACGAAAGGGAGTTGGGATCAACAGGTACAGGACAGTAAAGACAGATGAGATGACTCACATTGTTTGCGAGCGGTGGTTTCGTAGCCGAGGATCTGTCGGAAGCCACCGTGGCTGAGAACACGAAGCAGGGTCTGAGCAGTGCAGCACACTTCATCCTGAAGAAAGGATGGATTCAGAAGGGTGACATAAATATTGAATCATTAACGTTAAAGTTTAGAGTTCGGAAATAAATGCCTTTCATAAAAATAGATGATAAAAAACTGGTTACATAATATAATATGATTCCCGCAATTTTACCAGAATGCAATTGTAGTACTTTTCCAGACTGAACGTCACATAAAATGATCGCGCTAAATAATATGATATTCATACCAAATACGCATAACCTAGTAAAATTACACCGAATATGTTAAGAGATTTGCAATTGATACAGTATGGCTAGTTAAACTACACTGAAACTAACAAAATTATATTCGCAACAGGCAAATTTTAATATGAAAGAAAGACTACATTACCAACACATATGATTATTTACAATCATTTTAAGCAATATTAACATTTGAAATCAAATAGACTAAATTCATGATTTATTACATAACAGTATCAATAAGCTCAAGGTTTTCCAGGACCATTGGAGCATAATCAGTCAAAAGCCTAGGCTACACTTCATGAATGAGTTGGGACGGGCGGATGGAGTAGAACAAGGTAGTGGAGAGTGTCACCTGTTGTTCAAGAGTCATAGCGGTGTGCACGCGGACATTACCCTGCTCACATGGGTCCGTGATACCGGCACTGCCCGGGAGGAAGAGCCCCGCTGATAGGAGCTGGAGGACGCGTCTGTCGAGAGGGAGGGAGAGTTGAGGGTGACAGTTATGAAGGATTGGAGACACGTACAAATACATAGTTTTAATGGTTGGGGTGGATTAACTATAAATGTTTATCCCCGGCCATGTAGAAGGACCACTTCTCCAGAGATTGAACCACAGGGGGTGGTGTTGGTCCAGAGGTCAACGGGTGATTTTTGAACACATTTTTTACAATATCTCTAAATAGGACTAATGCAAACACGACTAAGATATAAATTATCACTTTATATATTTTTTTGAAAATCCAAATTGAGTGATAAACAAGTTTTAACACTGAAGTAATAATTTGATAATTTTTTTCAATTTATATCCTATACAGTTTTACTAATCGAATGGGCCCCAAAAAAATATCGAGTGTGACTCAAAATGTCGAATGCAAATCAATTGGCTCCACGAAAAAGGGGGCCAACCGACTAATATATAAATAAAAATCAGCGCATTCGAAATTCTGGGTTGCATTCTATATTTATTTAGGGTTTCGCCACTGAAATAATAATTTGATTTGTTAAGATCATTAATTACATCGATCATTGATCGACAAGACCTGTTTTTAACGATTATTTACTTAATTTCATTAGAACGTTTACAATATATAATATATTAATACAAAATGTTCATTCAATCTTTTATACAACTTAAATTATAAAATATTTTAAAAAGATATAATTAGATTTAGTTAAATAATATTATAAATTGCAGTTTTTCTTGAAAGTCAGATATATAATACACGATATAAACTTACTTGAAAGCTTGATTAACTGGTAGAGGAGTTCTGGTAGGTGTTGCCATAATAGCATAGTGACCCTGAAACAAGCATATTATTATAACTAAGAAGGTATTTGAACATTGTTTAACGAAGTTGACGACACCAGAATACTTACAAGAAGATCGACAATCCATGGGTTTAAAAACTCGAAACCTTCAAATCTTTTTTTGATATCTTTCAATAAGCGGATGAGAACTTTAATACTGAAAGAAAACACAAGAATATTATTACAACTACGCAATCAACCGTAACTAGACTCACTACTACACAACAATACATTCGAATATTTATCCACTATGGTAGAATACTTTAACCACGAAAAAAGGTAAATTTCACACAGAATTGTAAGTTTACCAGTGAAATATTATAAATAATATATATATATTGTATTAATTACCTTGTATGAGATCCATTTTCCTCAAACCACCGCGCGTGGCGAATTGATGCTAGAGCTCCTTGTTGGATTTTCGGGTCCACTAAAATAACAATGTCAAGCATATTTCAAGCACAAATCATCAATAATAGCATCAAAATAATAATGTTCAATGAATATCATTAGTCTCGAAAATAAATAAATTTTAGGGTCTTTCTGAAATTTGGTAACCAAATACTTTCACACATTAATTTTATTAAAAAAACAACCACTATCAAACTAACGTACTGAATGGTCAAAATCTCAGTGTACTAATTTCAAATCTTATTAACTCAATTTTATATCTTTAGCAAAGTAGCTTTTTCTAAAGGTAATAGCAATTTTATTTAGTTCTCATATACGTTAGTGTCGTTAAAGAACTAAAAAGCAACAGTTAACTAATCAATAAGTGTTAATCGATTTAGTTAATTTCATTATAAAATAAATGTGGAAAAATATATTACCACCATTTATTTAAAATAAACTATACCTACAGCTCTCAAAAACAAAACTAAAAATTAAATTTGTCAATCAAATAACAAAGCTGCCCATGTTGACAAGCTATGTTTACATTTGAATGCAAAAATAACATGTGTTAAAGCGAATTTTTATTAAAAATAAAGAAAACTTTAGGTTTTATCGTAATAATGTTATTGTGTATTATATGAACATTGTAAACCAAACTTTCCTATACAAAACGGAACTAAACATATATAACTTAAAGCTTCAGGTTTGTATCGAAAAGACAAAAAAATACAATTTGTTTTACTATTGTACTTAAAAAAGAATTCCAACAAGTGAAAATTACTGTTAACTCAATTAAAAACAATGTGTATTCTGTTATTATCATAGAATCCATTAGACAACACAGAATAAAACAGGAAACTTACAGGTTCATTAATTCATACAAAATTATTACAGAATTCTTACAAGATTGTTACAGAACTTTCATAATATTCATACAAAACTCTCACAAGATTCTTACAGGAGTCTTACAATACGCACACAACTAAAACTGAGTTGAGCAGGAATCTACTTACGGTGCAACTCGGGGTCGAGTTTCTTCAGATTGGCTGGGATAGTGGCCACGTGTACCTTGACAGTAGCATCGGACAAGCCTACATCGAACCCGTAGGGCCGGTGAAGCAGGGAGATGAGCTTGGCCTCGCGGGGGTCCTGCTTGCGCAGCTCTTCGTGCACCTTGTCCGCCAGCGCCTTAACTGCCTCCCCGGTGGGCAGAGTGCGCAGCAGCATTACCACGTCGGCCGAGTTACGTCCGGCCATCATCGTGCCCTTCTTGAAGGAGCCCACCTGCCGAATCTCTTCAACGTGCTGCGTGGAGTAGTTGTTATACTATTCTTTACATTTTTAAACGTTAATTGTGATACATATTTCAAAGGAAATTTGTGTAGTTTGCGATATGTTAGTTTGTAATTATGCAATAAATGTATTAACATAATATCTGTTATTATATTGTAGCTATCACTGAGACTACCACCCCAACCCTCATATTATACATTGAATAATATAGAGAGAGACCCAATAAAATTCGATCGAATTTCCTGAAATCAACACTTATGTATGCTATGTTTGTTGTAGGATTCCTTCATTTCCTCTAAACTAACCGTTGGTCAGCAAACTGATTGAAATATCCTAAAATAGAAGACAAATGCTTAAAGTACGAAGATTAATTAATTATTAAAATGATAAGTCCAAAATAATAATAAAATTATTTTGTAAATATATAGCAGCTCTCATAATGAGGCATAAAATCAAGCGAAGAATTAGGCTGCTTCATCTTCATTCTAGTCTAGAACCATGAAGCGGCTTCGCATTGCTCCCATATATTGCATGCAGGACTGCTCAATATATTTAAATGACTGGATTTGTTTGAGTTAAACATTTTAAATAAGTAAAGACTTCAGTTAATATTATTTCTTGTCGGCTGTGGATTATCCTCTTTTGTATACAGTATTGATAATAAATGTCATTTCCTAATTTAGCTAGGCATTATATAAACATCATCTTAAAATTAGGATAGCATTATATTAACATTTTAAGTAAGTTAGTAAACATAATACAAGGAGTTTCTAATAACTGCATCTTTCTTATATTCTACTAGCGCTGACAGCTAACTAATAAAAACACTATATTTACAATACTTAATACTTCGCTTTAAATGTTTATGGTTTTCCCTTCCATAGATTCAAAATTACGAAACAGTCCTTATCAAAATTAAATACATTTAACAGAAATTGACAAAGATAGAGCCATTATAAGTAGTTTAATATATATATATATCATTATAGTGGAAGAATTAGGAAAAATAATGTTAATAAAACTAGTGAAGTGACATTTCTGACAGACTCACCGCGGCATCAAACCCAGTAGGATTGATGATAAGCGCGTCAACCACGCCATTAATCTTGGTCATCAGTGAAGTGATCGCCTGCTGCTCCTGCGAGGTAGGGGTGAGCTCCTGATTGCGCTTTAGCAGGAGATCTGTCATCAATTTGTCGTCTGGCGGGGAGCCCGCTTGGGGGAAGAAGGTTTCACACTGAACTATGTCGAAGGGGATGTGAGGGATGAAGGCGTTCCTGACGGGCATAGGGGGACCGCCGGGCCGCATGCCGACTCGCATGAGGGGCATTACGCCTTGATTGCCGCCCCGCATACCCATGTGTCCACCACCGCGGCTGCGGAAATTGGGTCTGTGAAACACACGGCCGGTTAATGGATGCCAAGCAAAATATGTCTATTCATAAGAAACGAAACTTCGGAATATTAACAGAATTTAACAAAGTTAATCAATATAAAATATACCATATCCAGTATAAAAAAAGAGTTCTAATAACTAGATACAAAAATATATGTAATCTAGATTCCATTCTAAATTGTATAAATTTTGTATTCAGTCTTTTAAACTTATTTATTTAATTTATAACTAAACATGACAGAAAGTCGGTTGTGTTTCTTTGCCTTTTAAACGGAAATGATATTTCATTTGAACAATAAAAAAGGATCGATCGAAACAACTTTAAAATGCATAATAATAATATATCTAGTAAACTAGTACTGTTTCTTTATGTGTATATCAGGGTGGTCGCGTTTTTTCCAAGAAAAAATTAAAGTGTATTCAAGCACAAACAACATTTGCCGCCCATGACTATGCGAGGAGCATAGGCTATAATAAAACGGCGAAAAATTGCTTGGATTTTATAACTTAGAATGCATTTAAAGGTATCTCGAATATATCTCAGTGGCTTAATGTATGATTAAATTATAAGTTTTTTGCTGAAAAGTTTAGTTAAATTTAGTAAAATTGATGACATTTTAAAATGTACTTACATTTACTTCACAATTTATTGCAAAGTTTTTCGAACATACAAAAATCATCAAAATCGAAGTATATACTTGAATTTCAAGTACCCATGTCCACTCTATATATAGCATAAATACAATAAAAAGTAACTATATATAATAACTATACATTAAAATAAACATGTGGGTTACCTTTTGTTGTTCGATCTAAAAATGAAAGTTTGATGCAATAATCAATCAAAGATTAAATAATATTTATTGAATACATTTTAAAAGCTAATAATGTTCATTAACTCAGATAATTTACACTTCAAAACATTACTATATGTGTGCGCCTTAGTTTTCAGCAAGGAGCAAACAAACTTCACATTGACTTTTACTTTTCTTTCATAACCTGTGATTATTTTCTATCTCATTGGCTGTAAATATTTGGCTCATTATTTTTGGTACATATAACTATTACCTGAAACTCTCGTATAATACTCATTCAACTGTATAGTCATTTTTGGAACAATACAAAATGCATAACATGTTTATATATACAGTAGTAGGCTTTCTATATTTTATATGTGATTTATATTATTTCATGCATGTAATTGCCACAGTACAGTAAATTACCTATTTCATTTGACATATAGATGTATAAAATAAAATACAAAATTTTCTATTTTCAAGAACAATTTTAAATTATTTAGTACTAACTATTTTTTATGAAAGCTGACAATTCTGACATCAAAATATCATAAATAAAATGTACAATAATTCGGTTAGTCTGTTTATTTTACAATAAATGAATAGGGTAATTGCTACATAATATACAATTTGTAATAATATACACATAAATCTTTCTGGATTTGTCCTTGTCCTGGTAGCAGTCCATATTGGTCCAATAATACAACAGATAAACCATATAAATATAATCAAAATATATTATTTAAAAATGCATTAATAAATGTAATACCAATTTTATTTTACAGCTTACTGAAATCCAACTATGAAACATCACATTACACTGAATATTATAGTTTAATTTATACCACAGTCAATACCAAACTGAGAAACCCAAAAAGTCAAGTTACAGTGTAAATATATTTTTAGCTGTGGATTAGTGCTAATACCAAACTATGCAGCACTCTGATTATAATTTGGTTAATATAGCAAAATTAAAAATTATATTTAAGGCGACATGTGCTACAATATGGTACAATTAACTACTGTTTAAAAAAAGTTGTGTTTTTAGACAATGTTGAGTACGCTATGAGGTGGATTAAATCACACTTTATCAAACATCACATTGCACTAAAAATAAAAACTTTAAAAATGATATAATTGTATTTGTAAATAACGTAACTTATATGGAAATATTATTATTTTGTTAAAAAAAATTACTTGATAAAAGAATTTTTATTTACATATTTTTGATGTGTCAAACAGATCCTTTCCAAAGAATAAGCATGTTTATTTCATTGAAACAGTACTACTGAGGATACTCTAATTATAAAACATGAATCAAATTTTTCAATCATGTTAAAGAGAAGTTGTTAATTGATATGTTTAACTCTCGTTATTATGTTCACAACTAAACCTGCCTAAAGCAGTGTTGCCACTCTTTATATCAAAAGATATATCTAAATGGCAAATGGCTGGAAGGTGGTAAATAGGAGTCTGCCCAAGTAGAGTTCAGGGGCAGAGCCTACAGTGGGGGGTTAGTTGCCCCTGAAAATTTTAACAAGATGAAGCATATCATATGGAAGCTTTAAATTAAATCCCATATATACAAAATGTTAGCATTGAATAATTAATTAAAAATGATCTGCTTAAAGAAACACAAATAAACACATAACATATTATATAAATGTAGCTAAATATTCATAACAAAATAGGACAACAGCAATCTATAGACAGCTAAACAATTAAATGTGTACATAGCTCAAAAAAAGTCAATTAAAATATAAAAATGCAAAACTATGTAATTACAATGTAGGGGAGTAGAAAGGAAAAAATTTAAATGAATTTGGAGGGGAAAGATAAAAAATAAGTGTTATGAAAAGAGAGAGAGATTCAAATCAGAATCTTCTTCATATCCCATGAAAAAACCGCTGAGCAAATTTGGTCCCAACTAGTGAAAATTATTTATCCCAAAACACACTTTATACATGGCTATTTCAATTTAGGTTAAACAATTATACTAGTATCCTGCAACAATTCATTAATTTTACAAAAGATGTATACCTACACAGTAGAACCCTATTATAATGTTTGTTATAAAATATGTTTGTTATAGCAGCATTTTTTTATGTATAGGTTAGCATTAGATGAATAGGTATGTAGTAGTATTTATTAAATAGGCAATTATAATGTACATATAAATAGTAGTCAGGGATGAGAACAACAAAGACAAATATCCAAGGAAGTAACAACATCAATGGGAGCCCATGGCGAGTTGAGCAGCCAAGCCTCTAAAATGCTGCTCAATGTCAAAATTTAATGCTGAGTTTTTACTAACTAGAATTCATATAAATGCATCTGGTTTAATTCTGCTATATACAAAAATAAAAAGAGGAATTGATGTTAATAGTTTAATTGATGGCAACCATTTGAAGACTCTGACCAGTCCGCCAAACAAGCTGACTGATTTGGGACTTCACAAATGTCCACAAATAGTTGAAAGTCTGGGCTTGTAGAAACGTCCCCAATTGGTGAGTGTCCTCAAATGGTCATCAGTCAGCTGACCAATTGGGGACATTTCAAATATCCACAACTGGTCAGCTTAGTTGCCAATGGATTTTACAGACATGAGTTAATCTCTTGAATTCGTTTTTATTTTTGTGTTTTAGGTTATTATCATGGCAAAATTGAAAGGGACAAACAAAGTCAAGTTTTCACATTAATTTTTGTATTTTATAAAACGTTATTGTAACAACTTCTATTTTTAATTTTCAGGTTGAAAAGAAAAAAGGAAGAAATAATGTGAACTTATAAGAAAGTTATGTCATACTTTTTCAACAATTAATTTGATGTTTAATTTTTTTAAAGTTCCTTGATTTTTAGGGTGGAGAATGGCTGGTTATGTGGTACCTACAGTACAATAATGTAAAATTAATTGTAAAAACAAATTCTGTGAAATAGTGGCAGTTACTCATATTTTAGTTTAGTCTAAATTATAACCAGCAAACACAAGACCTACAGTGGACATGGAGAAATTAGAAATAAATATATTATTGAAAGTGATATATTTGCAACAAAACATTGTGGTTTACAAACATGCCAGTAGTAATGTGGTGTGATTGTTTGTTTTATGGTAAATATATGTTACCATTAACTTTTGTATTCTTGTAACTTTTGATGTTCATTACTTATATTTTGTACATAAACAAAGAGATGTCTATATGACATGATCAATTGAAGATTAAAAGAAACAATAATAAAAATTCGGAGTATAAGCCGCACTTTTAAACTAATATTTGTAAGTCAAAAGTGGGTGGTGTGGCTTGTACGCCGACAATAAATTTTATACCAAATAATTTTTTTAACATTTTGTTGATAAGAGTACCCCAACTTGATAAAGAGTTATATCAATATACTATAAATTAAATATAGTTTATTTAATAATACACAACCACGATTAGCGCATTTCGATTTGGGAGAACTGGTTAACACGTCCTGCTGTTTTTTCCAGCAGCGCATCATTTTTCGTGTATGCCAAGATGTTTTGCAGCTGCCCTGTTGCTGGAAGTTGAAGCCAGCTCAATTGCATTCAGAGTATAGCTGGCAGTGTAGTTAAATCGCTTAGACATGATAACAGACTGATGTAAATAAATGTTTTTAAGCGATGCTATA
>JAUZND010002798.1:0-12641 GCA_034780555.1 Coelogynopora nodosa
GCCGAAGCCGCGCGCGTAGTCCTGCCACTTGCGGAAGAAGTCGGTGGAGCCGTCGTAGCGGTGCTGGATTATGGTCCAGCTGGTGGTGAAGTTGTCCGCGAATTGGCACAGAACAAGGCAGTTCTCCTGGTCCTCCATTGGGCGCACAACTAGCGGCCGGAGCAGAGGTGGGCCGCCCAACTCCCCCTCGACTGGGGAGGATTGGTCGATGTCGATATCGGTCACATCGCTGCAGTCTTGAGGGAAAAGACAGCACCGAATACGATCTAATTTATAAGATGTGAAATTCGTTTTTTGTTTACATATATTAAAAATCAATACACCATCATTCAAATTAGTTAAATTGAACTTAACATTTGAATCAGCAAGTTCTGCGATCAACGCCGTTGTATAAATATTAATTATAAATGTTAAATATATACCGTACAAAAATAATGTTCATATACATTAATTAATCAGGTAAGTTGTGTGAAAATAATATAATCTGACTAATCCGAATGAAGAAGACAACTTTAAAGGATTGCAACTGAGGAATTTAAAGAACAATATGATTATATCAAAAACATTTATTTGTTTAAAATGATATTACACGATAAGAAAGTTTAAAGCTCACCAATGTAATACACATTACAGTCATTTTGTTTACGCCAGACAAAATACCAGATTATAGAGTACGATTGATAAGATACCTTTTTTTAGTTCTATTGTTATTCAATTTTTAAAAAAGAAATTCTCTTACCAAATATTATACTAGTATCCTTATAAACAAGACACTATATAAAATGTAAAATATAGAAACGGTACCAATCAAACTATAAATAATCTAATACTTTCTGCACGGACGCTAACCTGAATCATACGTGCAATGTATGTTTAAGTTCATTTTGTGCGAGCTGGAACAACTTACCCCTCGGCAGCTTGTACACCTTTTCAATCGCCTCATTCGGTCCCACTTCTCCCCCCCTGGTATCATTTGAATTGATGTTGTTGCCATCTTCTGCACCTCCACTGGTGGTTGACAACCACGGAGAAGCCGACTTTTTGCGATGCTCATCATCGTCGTCTACTGTTTTCTTCAAAATTGTGTTCACACCCCTGAACAATAAATATTACAAAAGAGAGAAAGGTATTTACCCTCTATAATATGGAACCGGATATACATATTTCTAAATCAACTAACCTAAACAGAAATAGTTACAAAAAATTGATAGAGATAGCCCAGATCTCTGCATAACTCTGCACTACCGTACCTACATGCATTAAACACCCAATAGTTTAATTTAGCATCCCGGTTGTCAATGGTAACCCAACATAATATTGACTTACGTCGAGACAGCGAGAGTTATAATTTAAGTTACAAAATCGATCAATATTGAATCAAGAAATCCACAGCGGGGATAATGGGGTTTCAGTTTTCAGAGTGAGCAATATTTACAATTATATATTTGGACTTGCAACAGCTGTTATTAACTACTCTGCAGAAAATGAGTTAACTTTGGAAATGTTTACTAAATGTTTATTATACGGTTTACTGCTCGATGTTCGTTACATAAATTGGTGGGCCTTTTGTATATACAATTAATAAATTTGTAAGCGGTTAAATTTTATTAATGTCATTGTTCATTCATATTATGCTTCTTATGAAAACGTATAAATCAAAAGTTAAGTTAAATTAAGCCAAATGTATATATTATATATATATATATTACTTATTTTTAATAAAAATTTGACCTCTACAATAATGATGATACCTTTTAAAAACTGATGTCAAATTTCTAACTAAACATGTACTTACTTTTTCTTACATTTTTTAAAAACATTAATTTTTTTCTGATCTAGAGACATAACATATAATGAAGCCAAAACTTCCACAGTATGATTAAAATTCGCCAATCCAGAGAATTATGAATTATATGTTGATCGAATATTATAATGGCAACTTAAGTCGCATTTTATCATTCTGTTTACTTTCAAATGACAAATTATTTTTAGGAGCACATTATGGAAGGGATATTAATTAAATATATTCCATATATATGTATAATTCCAACTGAGTTAATTTTGCAAACGAATCAATAGTTTCACAATTTATAAAACAAGCTCTGCATTATTTATTATTGTAGATTTGATTACCTTAATTATGATCAAATGTGTAAATCATTGAAATATAAAGTAATTAAAATTAATTTTTTTCATATTTTTTTATGAAATATTACTTAACAATGTAAATATGCTGCACAGCATATTACCTATAAAATTATATTAAAACTATTATGCACAAAATCATTTATAATTGATATTTTCAGCCAGCCATATCGTTATAAATATTTACTAGAAAACTATACTAAATCTTGTTCGCCATTTATATTAACGAATGCAACCATTTTTTGTCTTTCTCTTAAATTATTCAAACACGAAATACATCCTGCCCCAGAAAACGCCTCCAAAAAGGTTTTAATTTATAATTTCAAAAGTTTGGTGCCTCAATCTAAACATGATATGATATAAACTTAATTTTTGACTCTAAGAAAATAGACTTGATTTAGCCTCAACTAACACTTTGATTGAATTAAGAAAAATGGAAACCTTCAACAAACTTCCTGACTGACAACTATAACAAGACCTGAGCATTATATAGTCAAAAATTACATTAAATAATTTAGTTATAAATGTACTAAACGGTTACTAAAATTAATTGTAAACTATTCGTTATAAAAGTTTATCAAGTTAGATTAAAAACCAACCTTTTATTTCAAATATATTTTTTGTAGTTAATCACCTTGTAAACTCAAAACAATGTTTATAATAATAAATGCCAATTAGTTTTATAATGTAAAACATTATTTGCAAAATTCACAAAATTATCACCTACGACCTAAATCAAATCTATGTCACGATTATGAATTCTTACATTTGTAAATATTGGTACACACATTTATAATAACTGTATATCATAATTGAAATAATGCGCTTAAATTCTAGGATATTATATTATGTTCTATTCTAGGATACTATGAGATAGAACCATTAAAACCTGAACTTAAGCAAGTAAATAAATCAATTCATCTGAACGTTAATCACTTACCCGACCCATGATCCATCCGGCACATCCGAAGTGTTCCTTTCTTGTTCCCCCTCCTCTTGCTGGCCATATCCCGACTGTTGGCGCAAGCTGTTGTAGTTGTTCAGATACTGGAACTGCTTCCTCAGCTTTTCACCTCGATGCAACTTGCCAACGAGATGTTGTGGAGTCTGGTGATCCTCGCTCATCTTTTCCAGACGTGTCTCACACAAATCGAGTCGTCGTCCAATCTCCAGGAGCTCGTATTTGTTCGTTTTCAGTGTTTTGTCCACTTTCTAAGCAACAAATAATTAACTAATTTTATGAAGAGTTTAATAGTATGTTTGTACAAACATGTATTCTTTTTGATAATTCTTATAAAATGGATCAAATGAAACATGTGAACCAGTTGTATACTGTATATATTAATGTAAGATGTTACTAACGAACTAAAATATTTTTCATTAAAAATTATTCTCATTATTTTCTGCAGAATATTATCATGAGTAGTATTTAATAATCTGTTAGCGTTAAGAAGTCATAATATTAGTACATCACTATAAATATTCTACTTTTTTCTTCAAATTATTTATAAAGATGAAAACACACCACAAGATATCGAATATATTTTCTAACAATCTTTTGGTCTACCTGTATACCATTATCATGAAAGGAAACATAGCCATTGATAAAAGTTCAGAATATGTATAAGAGAGTAAACACAAATGTTATTAAAGTTTTATAATAAGAACCTGTTGACAAATATCACGGAAGAAAATACGTGATTGAAAAAAGATTAATAGAAAAAACATTTTTATAACGCTGCAGGTTGTGAACATCTCGCGAAGTGGCCACTTGTCGGATAAGAAGTCAATAACTAAATTTAACACTTGATCGGAGTTCATTAATGATCAATGATCGCCTCGATAATATGGCAAATGTTATAATTATTGTATTTGTTTTATTTATTTACATTTATTTAAATTATAATGTTCGACGAATTGTAGAAGCCACCTTTGTTAAAGCCAACAATGAGCTTTGCATAAGTTTAGATTTCTATTACTTCTCAATGAATATAGCCACATCTTTACAGTCTGTCATCAATATTAAAGGTCTTTAGTATACACATTTGTGGTGACTTTATGTCATGTATGTTTAGAACTTCTATCAATGTATGTCTACCTGTTTTATCATTCATGACTATTTATTGTCTAGGTTTGCAAAATGTTCCCTACAAGATATTTTCTATCTTTATACATTGTGGTATGTTTTCATTATCTTACATGATCAATAAATGATCATTTCATTTCATCATTTTTAATAATTATTTTAAATCTAATTTTATAATCGTTAGCGCAAACAAATCATATTCTTGTTATACGACTCTGATAAAAACATACTTACAGGTAAACTAAAAAAGCACAATGAAAGAAATTAGTCATAGGATTAAATAATAGACATAAAATGTGATATTAGAAGGTATATATTTAACACTAAAGATTGATACATCACTAGTAAAAAGGTGGTTGTACACACGAAATTCATGTGGTGTACACACGACCAATATGTCATTCATTTGTATATTTGACCGGTTAACATATTCCCGAAAACCCAAAACAATCAAATTTCTATAAATTCTGTGTACTGTGTAGTGTATGGTTGTGTCTTTCTTTTGGCCATATGTCTACAGGGCATGTACATGTATGTATCTATGTCGCCATGTCTATGGTATTACGGTTATGGTTCTATAGGGGAATATGACCATTCCTGGTGGGGTCTAAAGTTGTGCAGTAAAGAAAAGTACAAAAGTTAGAGGGTGGCGGGTATTTAAGTATTTGGGCGGAATTATTTGACTTTTCTGCATTGTTTATGTATCTACAAATATAACATTTTTGAAATAGTTACTCCTAAAAATCGAATAAAAGAAGAAAGAAAAAAAGTGTATTATATTTATTTAGATAAACGCAAGTCAAATCGGCTAATATTATAATAGACGTTACGCGCGTTCAAATAAAGCATTCCTGTGTTTTATCCTCATTTCTATGCAATCAGTTACATATTTTCAAATGTTAGAAAAAATTCTAATATTTCTCTTAATTTATATGTTTTCAAAATATTTCTTTTTAAGTTTTATTTTTTTTAAAACTGCTTAAGCCTATAAAATGGTCCTAATCGAAATAAAAAGTTCTAATTGCATTTTTACGGGTGTACTTTCTGTCTGAAAACAACGTTTTATCCTGTACCCATTTTAAACTTACTCTTACTATGTTCTTTGTATGTGAAAATTTTGCTTTATATATTGTATATTATTTTATAAACTGTATTCACAACTCATTTCTGGACACAATACTATTCCACCGTTGCGTATTTGTTTAACTTCTGTCATTTTTTACTGCGCAAAATGTTACGGATTGAAAGAGACTGCCTGTAACAAAATACATGAGTACTCTAACAGTACATTTTCTCTCTGCTTCCGAAGCAAAATACAGTCTGGTTTCCTGGCCTGTCCAGCTGTGATTACTCTTCAAGAGTCCACGGTAGGTTATCCCCAACTCCACGGGTCACGGGTAATCCCCGCGCTCACCTGGAGTAGATTCTGCGTCTTGAGGAAGAGAATATGAGCCGTGTGCAGATGGTGTATGGACTGGCGCTGGGTGTTCATCACCTGCTTGTTCATGGTAGCGGAGGAGAGTTGGAGCTTCCTGAGGGAGTAGGCGAACTGGGAGGAGATCGTCCTGTTGAGGAACTTGAGCAGTTCGTTGTAGAGTTCAGGTGGGATCTCTGTGGCGTCTGGCCACAGCTTGTTTGGAGGGGAGGTTGGAGTACTGCCTTCTTCACTGGATATACGTGAATGAAGAAAAGTATACATTTTCAGTACGTTTTAAATTATCTTCCGTATATTGTATACACTTGCATTCGGTATATAAAATATCCCGTTCAGCTAATTAACATATAACTCATGCCATGAGATAGATTAACGGTTGACAAGATCAACATATTAAGAAGAATTAAAATGTTTTTATTAATATAATATATCCAATATTGTTGGTTATATAAAAGAAAAACTATCGCTAAACTTGCATCTTATAGAATAGAATTATAGACATATGTCAGTTTTGCACTTAACGAATTCACTCCTCCCTCCCTCAAACTCCCTTAAATATGATGAATTAACTATAAATTAATGAAGCCAAATAATTTAGTTTAGTTTCATATTTATAATATTTTGTTTTTGTTATATCTGGTTGTATATATATATATATATGTAATACATGTATATAATATGCTACCATATATTATTATAATATACTGTATATAGAGAGTAGCATTTAATGATATTTTGGGATGAAGGATAATGGATGTATAGAGCATAAGGAAGCTTGAAAACATGGACAACTTTTTAGTGTATCGAAGCAAACTAAATTGCTAATTTAACTAAATACATAAAAACAAAATGTAAGTCTTAGTTAGTGCTCAGTGAAGAAAAAACAACATTATTAAAAGTCTCAGAGCACATTTATTCAAGATATTTCCTCAAATCAATAATATTTTTAATTAACAAATGTTTCGCTTTGACGATTTTGTTTCAGATAAAGGTCGGTTAAATATTAAATTGACAAATGTGTAGCTAACAAGGGAAATGTAAAGATTGTTTGTCTCTTTTGAAAGGCCGATATTATATATTTAAGATTAATGCAAAAATGTTCTTAAATTACGAAAAATTAATTCGTAACAAAATTTTACTACATCGACTACGAATATTGCAGTTGATTTTCCAAAATTATAAGATTCTATTTTATTGTTCTAAATGTCAGTAGCCTTTCGGATTCCAACTTGGTATTGGCTATTAAGTTGACTAATGCATCAATGAGTTCAATCATGCTTAAATCTAAATACACGCTTCATAATAAAGACTCTACTAGCATTGATGACATTTTGTAGAAAATAAGAAAAATAAGCTATAAATATAAGACGAATTGAATAATGTTGTTGCTCAATATATTACAGTAAATAGTACAGACATGTTGACTCCTGTTAGTAAACAAGATATGGTTACTATAGAAACTTTAAGATTGTTAAGAAACGATACATGTGTATTTATATATATATACATATATGTATTGGTGCACAAATTACATCAATATTTACTCAATTTAAATTACAATTTTACTAGAATTTGTGTATAATAGTTGACTCAAAAATTCGCCTCATAAAATACATTTGTTTCATCTATTTTTGTAAGTTTGTGCTTAAAATTACTTAAAAAATTAGTTATATCAATGAAATTCATTATTTGTATTAATTGTTGCGTAATACACAAATTCATCACGGAATGTGTGAGTACACAGACTAAAATCTGAAAATTTGTTCTACCCGATTTTTTATGGCTTATTTCTTCAGACTTATTTTGATATCAGCATTTAGCTGTTTCGGGACATATTATATATATTATTGACAACAACTAAGGTTAATGATCGTGATAAAAATATTTAAATGAATTAATCAGTGGACATGTTTTCTGAAATTTATTTTAAATAATAATCTCGTTTTGAGGTTGTCATTGTTATTACTATAGGCTCCTGCAATATAAATTTATAAGCGTCCATACATATTTCTAAAGTATTCTCAATTATAGGGATACTCATATTTAATACTTTCTATATGAACAAAGATTATATCATGTGCTCCATGAATTATTAATATTGACTTGTTATGAATACTATATTCATCGTGACAGCAACAATGTTATATTTAAGAAATTTAACCGATAATTTCTGAATCTAATCAATCATTTCTGAATCTAATCAATATTTTCTGAATTTAATCAATAATTTATTAATCTAACCAATAATTTCTGAATTTATTCAATAATTTATGAATCTAATCAATAATTTCTGAATCAATATAACCAATAATTTATTAATCTAACCAAAAATTTATGAATCTGACCAATAATTTCTGAATCTAATCAATAATTTCTGAATCAATATAACCAATAATTTATAAATCTAACCAATAATTTATGAATCTGACCAATAATTACTGAATATAATCAATATTTTCTCAATTTAATCAATAATTTCTGAATCTGACCAATCATTTCTGAATCTAATCAATCATTTCTGAATCTAATCAATCATTTCTGAATCTAATCAATAATTTCGGAATCAATATAACCAATAATTACTGAATCTAATCAATATTTTCTCAATTTAATCAATATTTTCTTAATTTAATTAATAATTTCTTAATCTAATCAATAATTTATTAATCTAATCAATAATTACTGAATCTAATCAATCATTTCTAAAATACTAACAAAAATATTTAATATTCACTGTTAACATAGTTTGGGAAACAATGTATTTCATTAAAAAGTCTCTAATTTATCAAAGTATCCTCTCAACACTGGATCTATAGTGTACCTGAAATCAGTTGAATTATCGTCCTCGACCCGCGTCAAATTGTCCTCACCAATATCCAACCAATCTGTGGAAGAGTTGAGACCGCCGAGATGTGGGGGCCAACTGGAGCCATTATTGAAGCCCTCTTGCTCTCCCCCAGATGGTCCCCCCTCCTGGCTGGCGGCAATGGTGGGGGGCGGTATGGAGCTCGTTATCCGGGCGCGAATCAACACTATCAGTGAGAGGGAGAGGCAGAGGAGGGGAAGATGGCATCGTCGGTTGGGGTACATGCTGGGCCCTGGTCCAATAAGTGGTATAGCTGTCATCGAGGTATGAATGTTGTCGTTGAGCTTATGGCCATCTACCGTGATCTGCAAGAGACCTGATCCTCAAACCTGTCTGTCCTTATATAATGTTTCAGAAAACAGAGAGATATTGGAAGGTAGTAATAAAAATGAGAGTCTGAAATTCGACTCCTTATTAGACCAAAGCCTATTTCAATCTTCTTCCGGTGCTGTTATACATGATTGGCATTTTGCACCTGAACACCACTGTCCAGTGTGAGGTGTGAGGCCTAATAAGGACAGCTACACTCACGAGTAGGCTTCTGGTAAGTTCCTGTTTTACTACAAAAAACTGGAAATAACCCTCATCATTATAGATTTCGGTAGTCATTCCACAAAGTATGTTTAAGATATGTGCATACAAAACCTTTCTCTTCTTGGTAGTACATTTGACCTAAACCAGTTTATTACCAAAGCATTATGTGGAATATGAGCAACAACCGGTATCACAGTTATTATTGAACGGACGCTTTAATATATATAAGATGCACTATCTTGTTACCGTTCCCTCTGCGTCTTTAATATCAATTGAACTTGAAAATATAAATTTTAAAATGTTATATTTGTAAAAATAATTGTTTTTATTAATATATCTATAATAGGATGAAAACTTATAATTTACATATAATAAACTCATTTGTTCCGGACGTGCTAAAATGTTAGACGAATATATAGTTAAACACATTTTGAAAATTAACATATTTTTAATCGTTACACATCACATGAATGCTTGCCAAAGGATTACTTCATCATTATAATATTGCTTTAACCTGCAGTATTCCATCCTCAATTATATAACTCGAAATACAACTTCAAATACGTATTTACGACTCAGACATCACTGTTTATATCAGCACGCAGTTCCTGACAGGTTTATTCGATGTTCATGAAACCTTCAGTCAGTAATTATCCAACTCATCATGTTTTTCAAATGGTATATAAACCAAATTTTTTTAAATAGAAATTAATTGTATTAGAGACATATGATCGGATCCTAAATTAATGTAAATATAATTATAAATCGGATTAAAAATATGCTTCTCCGAATAAACCTTTGTGAACAACGTGTTGTGTTAAATTTCGCGTACTTTACAAAACTATGCAAATCAGTTCATATACAATACAACATTTAAGATCAATCATTTATCAGAGTTCGAGCTGTAAATGTTGATCCGATAGGTCATATCAAAAATATGTTTTTAGATTATGCCTCTAAATAAAATGGATATATAGTAAAAATTCGATCTATACTCACAATATTTTAACATTATGCTACTTTATATACAACATTTCACATCAATTAAGTTATGAATTTAGATATGAAGCGATCAAATTTTAACTAATAAAGTTCTGATTCAAGAATTGAACAAATATATCATGCAGTTATAAACTACATGCTTCTCATTTAGTAAATATACAACATCTCAGTGACATTTGTCGTGTGTATTGTGATCCGATCAGAATTTTACAGATCAAGTATATTATCTAAATGTGGATGTAAAATGTCGAATATTAATTGCACGTTTGTTTCTCTTTAAGTAAGAATTTTAAAAAATTCACATATTTTGGGATGAAGTCTTTTTTCAAATAATATGCTTCTCGAACTAATTTAAAATCGTATCTTGATTAATTTTAGGATTACAAATATATTTTATAATGAATAATATAATCAAATACAAACTACTATAAGAATATTTAACCTTTTATTTGGAGGAGAGTAACAGTGTTTAAAGTCTAGTAAATCTAGGAAGTAAAAAATTATTTTAAGTTCAAGATTAATATTAATTACTTGTTTGCAAATTCTCTTTTTAAATTAGTAAAACTAAACGGTATCATATACGTCGATTTTAAACTATTAACATTAGATTAAAATTAGCTATTAACTAGCTATTAATATAATTTAATTAGCTATTAGATTTAAATCTATTTGCTAGCGTTAATAAATAAATCATAATGAAGCCGTTATAAGAAAGCTAATAAATAAGAAAATATTTGGTAATAAATTATAAAAATAATGGAATTATACTAAAAGATGCGACAATATACAAATTAATAAATTATTTTAAAATGATTTAATATAATGAACAAAAACATAAGATCTAAAACGTATGACTTAATGACTTATTTCATTTAAACTTACTGGATAATCTAAATAATATACAAAGTAAATTGCCTCATTCATTACTTCAACATTCCATACCGTATATATTGTATCATCTTTTCCGGCTTTTTATAAATTCAATTTTGTATATGTAAGAATCCTACATAAATTGAGCAGACGAAAGTTCACCAAAGTAGGGACATAAAAGTACATTTACCTTAATTAACACAAAACGAATATATCTTGTAGAAAAGCTGATTCTTCAGAACTGATGCATTGGGTCCCCACCCACCCACCCGACTACTCGCCTAAGGTCACTTCACAGTTAACACGTTCGGGTTATTTCATTGGGTGGGGAGAATGGTTTCAGGTTGGGGAGAGATCGATTGCATTTAATTCATACACACTTACTACACCTGCTGCGGCGGACATCCGCTCTAGATGCTGGTCGAGGTGAACACAGACATTGGGAACCAGTTGGAGCTGTCATTCAGGAGCTAGCATTGCTGGTGGAGCGGATGTGTGTGGGTTCCACTTCACACAGCACTAGTAGCCTACGTGGAGGGTTTCGGGAGCTTGTGATTGGTTGTCTACAAGCAGGGTTGTGTCTTGGAACCTCTTCAGGACAAAGTTCAAAAGCTCAACCAGACTTGTAGTTATCATGATTAATTTCAGAAGAATTCAGTGCAAATATCAGTAGAAATACTAGTGATAATAAATGGGTTTTTTTCAATAAAAATAAATAGAATTTGCTCAAAAATGCAGATGTTATCAATGTTACCCTTCTATTATTGTGTTTAGAGTCGAATGGTTTTATTCAGCTGCAATGTATGTCAAAGCGTTGATTTTTATTATTGCTTTTTACATAAACAGATTACGCCATTCCACCTCAGTGGAAAGAAACTCGTTATCGCTTCGCTGCAATCATTTATGTCCCCCATTTTTTATTTATAAAATGATACCATGAACTAACACATCCTGATTCATTTAAGATGGTCGTTATTTTAGGGTTTTATATCAATAACTACAATTTACCGTAAATCATTATTTTTTATATTTTCCGAAATCACGCGCTCATTATTAAAAATTATAATTCATGGTCACCGATAGCTCCTGGCGCAATGTTCTCTTCTTATACAATATATGTACCACCTCCTCACCACGTCCTGTTCGGCCCTCCGCAGACGCTGGTCCGCATCTGGGACTGTTTTCTCCTGGAGGGGCCCAAGGTGCTCTTCCGGTTCGCGGTGGCCATCCTCAAGATCCACGAGCGCGTCCTGCTCCAGCAGACCGACACCATCAGCATCTGGAAGCACCTCAAACTCGCCGCCAAGCTCACCTTTGACGTCGAAGGGCTGACCAAGGTAGGCGGGCAACACCACATCTTGATTGAGAGAATGATGATGGGTCGCAAGACCCTGCCCCGGTGTCTTTCAGAGCGGCTAGGGCCCTCATTAGGAGGGCAGTCGTTGACCCTAGGTCGGCCCATGGGCTCACCGTCACGCCACGAACGGCGGGCCTACCACGACGCACTGAGACGATGATTGCGCAGCTGTGGACATTTCCGTGTGTTGGCGGAGTACTGAGCCCGCATGGACGCGGGGGTGCCTCCTACGTGTCCTCATTGTGAGGAGGAGGAGGAGACTCTGGAGCTAGCTCATAAGATATTAGATACAACATGTAAAAGAGCTAACAATATATCAACCCCCTTTGTGTTATAAGCTAACACT
>JAUZND010002799.1:0-33567 GCA_034780555.1 Coelogynopora nodosa
CAAACATCCTACAAGTACAATGATATGGGGTTCTATGGCAGCATCTGGTCATGGTAGGCCTATGCTTTTGGCCAAAGGTGCAATAATGAAAGCCAATAACTATCTGCCGGTATTACAAGAAAGACTCCAGGAAATCATGAATGTTTACCAAACCCGCCTATTCATGCATGATGGAGCTCCATTAACCTGCACTCTTCAGAGAACAGGTTGAGTTCCATTTTTCTTGCCATGTAATTTCTCATTTTGAAGCCAATCATGAACTCTGAATCCAAAACTTGATTTTCCAGCACGATATCCACTTCAATTGCCTCTTTTACAAGTCTAAAAGAAGGCTTGATAAAATTGGAATGTATGCCATGAATGTGAACTTGTGGGTATTCTGTTTGGATTTTCTCATTGAAATCGTAAAACAGTTTCAATGCATGTTGAAGAAATAAGCAATACATAAGATGAGTTCCTGATTTAAAACACTCTTTCAACCTTTCGAATCAAGGTGGAGGAGATGTCTTGGATTTTTCCAATTCATTCCATTCTTATGAGAAAAAGCCTTAACAAGGCTTTCAAATTTTCAATCACATAGTTTAGTATTTGAAACAAGCTTAGCCAGCATGTTGCCACATATTTCATGATATTTTTGTGGTCAACATCGTACATATTTTGAAAAATGCTTCCAGCTGAGAAAGTTGTTTACTGGATTTGTCCAAGTAAAAGTAAATGTTAATCAGGATTTCAACCACTTGGAAGGGAAGAGCAGATGTAGCATGTTCGCCTGCATGGTGAATAAGATGTGCAGGATAAGCTGCCAAGTAAATCTTATAATTGTAAAATCATAAAATTGGCTTTGAAAAAGTGTACAAATGCTCATAAAAATTGTAAAGGTGTATAATGAGTCTAAAAATAAAATGTCTACAAACTACAAAAAATTGTACAATGTAATCTGGTCTGTTTACTGCATCAGCATTTTTTATAAAAAATGAAGCTAATCACTTTTTTTGAATTGGTAAACATTGTTACAAATATTCAATTCTAAAATATAGACACATATTCATTTGCAAGAGTATCTAAAAATCTATAATATAAAATATTCAAATTCAATATGAAAAGTATATTCTTAGATATACGAGATTTATGTTCAGAAATATACAATTTATATAATTAAATATTATTGTGTTAATTATTAATAATAATTGAATTAAATATTTGTTAACTTGTCTTACAAAAAGTAATATTGTAATATTATATAATAATTTTATTATGTTAGGCAGTGTAGTACTAGGCCGTTAGTTAGGCAATCATTTATTATAAGAAACATGTAATCATGCTTTGAGTGATAAGCAGTTACGCTGTTTATGTAATATTATTAAGAATAATAAAATCAATATAAAAGTTGTTAGCCAATAAGAGATCTGACAGATTTGCTAACTAAATAAATTGGATTTGAAATTTTATATTGTTGTTGGGCAGGATACAGAACTCAGGTATAAGTGCCGTTGTTAAAGGGTTAAATATACAAAGTTAAAATAACAAATACCTTGTACCCTTATAACCGCAGTATTATCTTATCAATTAAATTTAAATTTAAATTAGTAGGGACACTTTTACAAAAATAAGACATGAATTCAAAATTAATACCTTACCAAAATATACTTTATTTCATCTAATAAGAATACAATTTATATAAAATATATAAAAATTTATTTTAAAATATATTTGTTTTAGTTAAAAAACTAAACTGTAATATAATAACGATAAAAGTTACCCTTAACATTAAAAATTCAATCCTTTCTATAAATCTATATATATTTTGAGCATTCGCATCTAAGGATTATTTAATATTATGATTATTTTATTTATTAAAACACTTTGAAATATATTATATTTAAAAAAATTAAATAATATATCACAATTTAGTGATCATACATTTAATTCATGTGGCATTAAATATCTACATTCAAATTAATTGGAACAATATTTGTGAAAGTCCAAACATTATATTGCATGTGTCAGATAAAGTATATCATCATTAAAACTAGTAAAAATCAAACCAGTCATAGGAAGTTGATTTTTGCGTTTGCATCATACTTCCTAAATATAATCCGTAAATATTGAATGATAATCGTAAAATACTGGTTAGTTAGTGTTGAATGATTTTTAAGAAATCCTGCTATGTTATTGTAAACTACAAAGATGTCAAATAAAAAAATAAAATCTTTATACTGCTCAGATAAATTCCCTCTGTGTCCGAAACAACAGCGGCCCAATTTCCAAGAAATTATGACGATTTATCTGTAATGTGTCAAATTAACTTTTTCTCAATAAAAATATTTTTTATGTTAATGCAGTCAGTTACTAATCTCCATTCAGCAATTTGAAGTGAATTTCACATTCGCTATCAGGTGCTTGCAGCGCTTTAAATATTATGTAGCTTAAGAAAATATGTAAGCCACATTTTTTTCAGAGGAAGCCTTAACTTTTTACACAATTAAGTACGTTTGAATTCAGAACCCCCCCTTGTGCGAAGTAACCAAATGTATTTATATTCATATTAATAATAGTTTATGATAAATTATATATTTATAGATATAGAGTTATATTAAAATATATATATTTGCTTATATTACATTTTTAATAATATACTAATGTTCCCATATATGGTAATTTTATTTTTGCAAAAAAGACTACAACTAATTTCTATAGGATATAATAATTTCCTTCTCATAGTATAGAATTCTGTACGATGGCTAATTATATAATTTCTCTATGGTACTTGGTATATATAATACTATAACATTACCATTTTGAATGTAACAATGAATTAGCTGGTTCTAGCATGTAACTTTTGAATTTATATGTATACCCACGCACAAATGTTTAAATACTATTCAGTAAAACGTTTTATATTGGTTAGCACAATACAATATTATTCCCGTATTTGTTTATAAAGCGTGATATTTTTTTTTAGAAATGTAAATCACTGATAACTAAAGTATATAGTTCATTAAGTCATATCACTCTTTTAATAATGTGAAATTATTGTTAACTTTTTTAACTTTGATAGTATAGTAGCATGTTTTAAATATTGTATCATCAAAACAGATTTTTTCGCTCGTGTTTAATTTTTAAATCTTTCCTTAGTATTACCCGGCCCTTTCATTAAATATTCCAAATGAATTGGAACTTACAATACTTAATAAGTGACTTTAAGTACTTGCAATACTTACAATATCTTATAAATACATATTAAGTCAACTTAAAAATTTACTTAGTATACTTAATAATTGACTCAATAGTATACTTAAAAATTAACTTAATAAGTGATAATAATTAGTTGTGTTAATAAGTCAACTTAATAAGTCTCACAAAAATTTGAATTATTGTGGCGTTTAATATGTAGACTATATAATAAACTATATAAATTATAGAGAAACATCATATAATGTATAATTGAAATATTTATGTCGCAATCGCACTTTTCTTTACATTATTGCGGTATCGACATTTTTATACATTATTTTTAAATGTAAATTATAAGCAATGGTAATAATTAAATTATTTATAATTACATTATATAATTTTAAACGGTTATCATAATTTAAATTTTGACTTTTCGTACCGAATGCGATAACAGTTTCAATTCATGTTTTTGTGTCAAAATGTTTGTGGACACTTATTTTCGTCTCGGGATTGACACAAAATCTAAATGATGTAATATTTTTTGACGTGAACCTCTTGTAATGTGTCAGTTATTGACACAAATCTGTTGTAACTGTGTCGGTTGGTCGGCTCAGAAATTGTATCAATTGGCATAATATTAATTTAAATTGTGTCCAAAAATAAATAAGGAAGAATAAATAATAAACGGTGTATAAGTCCACTATACCCTGTAAAATATAACTATGTAGATTTAAAATGAAAAAAATTCCCGAATTCAATAAATATTCATAGTTTAGACATTAATTTAGACCAAATAATTTTTCTTTATTTGTGCGTTTTACTTTTCGTATTGTACATATTTTATTTTGGTTGAATTGTGCATTATACCTTTTCTTCAACTCAAAATTTAAAACCCTAAAAAGTAAACCATATAAGTTAACCAGTGACCGTAAACTTTATCCACTTCATTTGTTGTTTATACTGTAACTGAAAATAAACCGTAAAACTCTATACGATTTTCAGTAAGATTTATAATGAAATTTTTTACAAATATCGTTGAAAATATAATTCAATTATAAGGATAATATTAAAAATGTATTTCATGAATTGATTGAGATTAATATATCTCCAATTAATACTGCAAAATAAAGTAGAAATAGGTATAGAGTGCAATAAACTTGATTATACATCAAGGCTAATTCTATCGACCCCGACACGAATTATAGCCACTTATTATTACTATACTCAAATATATATAAAAATTTACTTTTTGCATACTTGTTATATATCTAATCGATCACTTAACAGTATTCATAGAAATATAACTATTTGGATTTCTATGACAGTATCTAAATTTAATTGGCTAGTCAATAATAATAATAATATAATAAGTATATTTTTATAAAGTGCAAAAGTGCAATGTCAGTAGCGCTACAAATATGAGAGGAAAATAGATTAAATATGTACAAAAATTAACAACAGAGGCACTAAATGTATACTTATATCAGTTATCAAAAATAATTCATAAATAATAGACGTAATCATGAATATTTCTGATTATTCATAATTATGAATAATCACATTATTATAATCACAGAATTATTCATATTTGACAGAATTATTCATATTTGACAGAATTATTCATATTTGACAGAATTATTCATATTTGACAGAATTATGCATATTTGACAGAATTATTCATATTTGACAGAATTATTGATATCTGATGGAATTATTCATATCTGATGGAATTATTCATATCTGTCGGAATTATTGATATCTGAGAGAATTATTGATATCTTACAGAATTATTCATATCTGAGAGAATTATTGATATCTGGGAGAATTATTGATATCTGAGAGAATTATTGATATCTGATGGAATTAATCATATCTGTCGGAATTATTGATATCTGACAGAATTATTCATATCTTACAGAATTATGCATATTTGACAGAATTATTCATATTGACAGAATTATTTATATTTAACAGAATTATGCATATTTTACAGAATTATGCATATTTTACAGAATTATGCATATTTTACAGAATTATTAATATTTGACAGAATTATTGATATCTGATGGAATTATTCATACCTATCTGTCGGAATTATTGATATCTGACAGAATTATTCATATCTTACAGAATTATTCATATCTTACAGAATTATTCATATCTGAGAGAATTATTCATATCTGAGAGGATTATTCATATCTGAGAGAATTATTGATATCCGAGAGAATTATTGATATCTGAGAGAATTATTGATATCTGAGAGAATTATTGATATCTGAGAGAATTGTTGATATCTGAGAGAATTATTGATATCTGAGAGAATTATTGATATCTGAGAGAATTATTGATATCTAAGAGAATTATTGATATCTTAGAAAATTATTGATATCTGAGAGAATTATTGATATCTGAGAGAATTATTGATATCTGATGGAATTATTGATATCTGAGAGAATTATTGATATCTGAGAGAATTATTGATATCTGAGAGAATTATTGATATCTGACAGAATTATTGATATTTGACAGAATTATTGATATCTGACAGAATTTTAGTCCCAATTTTGGCAGAATTTGGACTAGCCCAAATTTCACTGGTCTACAATATTACAAAATGTGTAATAATTCAACTTAATTGGGCTAATTAATTGAGGGGTAAATTAGGTTTGGCCCTAATTGAGCCCAAGAAGAAAATTTGATAAAATTAGACCCAAAACACTATAAAGTTAGCTAATTTTTATTATATATTATGCCCAGTTGGGGCATGTAATTATAGGAGCAGGCTCGATTTTATTTCCTGACTGGGAATAGTTATGGTTTAACTTATTAAAATTTTCTAAAAAATTTAATATATTATTAATAATATTTTTCTGAACAATTTGAACCAAATCGTAAAAATAAACCATCAACAACATACACATTTAGATTGTATAAACTAGTAATCCAAAAATGTATAAGAATTATAACTACCACAAAGGTGGTCATTATACGAGAGGGCTTCAATAAGTAAGCGGACTCGATATGAAAGCAAACTCCCACACAAACTCCCACGCATTTTTATTAATTATAGCAACATCTAAGATATCTGTGAAAATTTCATATTGATACTTCTATGGACCACTTCACAATTCGAATTTGAAAATTAAAAGTCAGGCACAGAAATATTTAAATATTTAAAGAGTAATTAAGCATTATTTACTCCAAAATGATTCTGACTAACGAACACTATCGTGCAATGATTAACTACGATTATAAAGCAGGTCTGAATCCTCGAGATAGCCTACAGAGACTGACCACAGCTCTTGGAAATGAGGCTCCATCAAAGACAACTGTCTACAAGTGGTTTCAAGAATTTCGATGTGGTCGACGTTCTTTGGAAGATGAAGACTGTATATAAGTGTATAGATGATGGCTGCAAATGTAGTAATTTCAATTGGAAGTGTTTTTGAAATCCTGCATTGCCGGTTGAAGCTAAGTAAGGTGTCATCACGATGGGTCCCCCACATGCTGTCTCCCGAGCAGAAAGAGTCACGAGTCGAGTGGTGAGAAGCGGTGCTCAGGCGATATAGGAGGGGGAATAGATAGAAGATACATCGCAAGAATAGTGACAGGAGATGAAACGTGGGTATAATGTTATAATCCAGAGACAAAGCAGCAGTCATGTCAGTGGAAGCGGGCTGGTCAACCACCACCTCAGAAGCTTGTCCGAGAACGCAGCAGCAAGAAACAGATGGTTGCCGCTTTTGCTTCCCCTCAGGTAGGTCATGTTGTGAATATACCGGTTGATACCCAAGGAACAATTACCTCATTTTGGTACACAACCGAGTGCCTACCTCGCGTAATGGGTGTATAGCCACATCAAAAGGACTCCCTCAACCAGTAATCCTCCATCATGATAATGTTCCGGCCCACTCTGCCCATGCAACAGTTTCCTGGCTCAATGATCCGAATGTTCCACTGATGACTCATCTTCCGTATAGCCCTGATCTTGCTCCATGGGATTTCTTCACTTTTCGACATGTCAAGAAGATACTCAGGGGCACACGATTTCAGACACCAGACGAATAAGAAGCTGTTGCCCGATTCACCCAACAATTTGACCAAAATTTACTTGATGAATGGTCAGAATGCTTCGACAAATGGTTCCAAATGATGCAAAAGTGCATCGACTGCAATGGAGAGTATTTTGAAAAGCTCTGAGGTTCTATAGATGTTCTTGTGTTTATATTAACTTTTTAACGGACACTAAATCTTTGTTTTTTAATGTCAATAAATAATTATGAACTTTTAATATTAGAAAATTGTTGTTTTTAGTCAAAATATAAACTATTTTTTAAATTTTTTGACTTTTAATTATCAAATTCTAATTGTGAAGTGGTTCATAGAAGTGTCAACATGAAATTTGCACAAATATCTTAGATGTTTCTATAGTTATTAAAAATGCATAGATTATATGTGTGGGAATCTGCTTTCATATTGAGTCCGTTTACTTATTGAAGCCCCCTCATATATCTAATTAAATGACTTGAATTTTTCTACATTAAAATATTTTAATCAAGTAATAACATTTTAATAATCAGCATAATTAAATAAAATTGCATCAAATCCTTATGTTATTATTTTAAAGTATGACTGATAATATTTACAAACTACCATAAACTGCATTATGCATACAACGTTTTACCTGAATTTAAGTTCATTTACATATTTTTCCTCTTAAAATAGTAGATAGAAATAAATATAAATTCAAGAAATAATCAATTACTTCAACAAAAAAAGTTTAACTATTCAAATGTTCAAAAAAATTATCATAAATACACATGTGTAGTATTATAGCATTCTATTGTAAATTGCTGTCAAACTAAATCTTAAATGTATATTATGAATATAACTTTTACTGAAATTTGAGATCACTTAAATATTTTCCATATAAAATATTAGATATATTAATATTAGTTATATATAATATATATTAAAGGGAAATCAACTACTTTTAAAAAAGGTTAATGTATTCAAAATAGTAAATTATGGTATTAAAGTAAAATATTTTAAAGTTTAGATTCAGATAGCTAAACATGTAACTTATTTTATTGTATTAAGTTAATACAAATATAATATTCTTACATATGGTTGACATACACGGTTTTTTTTCAAAATACAATTGTTTTTATTATGCTAAATAATATTGAGCAATAAATATACAATTAAAAACGATGATTATGTATAAAAATAATAAAAACACAATAAAGAGTAAAATCTATCTTCACTTAGAATATGTACAAAGTATTTATTAACAACAATTTCAGAAAAGCAATATTTAACTAATGTTAGAGAAATTTATCATAAATATCATATGTATTGCAATATACCATTCTACCATAAACTGGGGTTAAATTTTAAATACAAAAATTAAAAGGATTAATATTTAAAATACCCATTTCAGAATAAAAGTAAAATAATTTTAACCACTTGCCTGTGGGTGGCATGATAAGATGACATTAATTTAATTTATGCATACAAACTATGTTTCATTAGAGAAATTTTTTAATGGGGATGATATTTATAAGATCCCTATTGTTAGTTCCCGACCAATGTATACAGTCTATATTACTGGTGAATGCTGGCCTCTCTTGTCACTCTCTTCCTCTCCAGTATGTTTACAAATGACTGAATGAAAGATGTGTCATCACCTATTCTTGTTTTTTCTATAAAGTATATTACAAATACTACTGTAACTAACTGAAATAACTTTTGAAGATAACTTGCATGTTTATGTTTAGTTACTTATTAGTAGGCATATATACTATATCAGCTAATCATTAATGATTACAGAAACAAACTTTCATGACATATTAATTATACCATAATATCTTATTATTAAGTTAGTTATATTTTATTGTCTATATCATTATAATAACTAATTTCTACTTCAGCAAGCAATATTTTATATATGGCTCAGAAATATGTATAAATATCCAATTTTCAAAGAATTCAAGTTATATATACCATATTTTCTATGATATACACTGCTGAAGTTTCATGCAATCTAAATCCAGTAAGTCAGTGAATAATTTTTACTATATATCTAAGTTCATCTACATGACTACTCATTTTTACTATATAAACACAACAGTTATATAATATGGCACTTACAGTGCACTAATGGGGCAAGAAATAGAGGGGAGAAAAAAAACAATCGAGTTATATTTAAATTTTAAACTTATACTAACAAGAGAGAAAGAGGTTGGGGTAAGAAGGGGAAATCTCAGACTCAGAATCTTCCAACCCAGACTCAAGATATTTGAACAAGTCGATCCTCCCCTCTAGTTTTTGGAAGTCACCTGAGAAGATGGAGGAGTATGCATGCCTTTCCAAGGCATGACTTCTACGTCGCTCAAAACAAACAACAACTGCACATATAAAATGATTTGGCGAATTAGAATATACCACAAGCACTCTCCCCACAGCCCAGATTCCATTTGTTCTCCCATTGGCAAATGGGCAAGACTAGATTCAGGCCAGTCAAAGTTAACTGCCATTCATTTTTATATCCATTGTTTTTGGCAACTCTTGTTATCATTTCTTATACATAAATTAAAAAATTAACAATTTTTTTCTACTCATTTAATTAGTAATTTTAAAGAATCTTTGATAATTAACTAATATTGTAATATCTAAGCAGAAAAGCATTTTAACTTACGTCATCAACTTCAGTATTGGTTTTATCCTTTAAAATAAAATACATATTGAAAATAATACGTTATAAACATATATGTAATGATTTTGATAACATTTTTATTGTATTAGGAAAAGGACATGTATTGTATTGTATATAATATATATATATATACATATATAGATTTATTTGAAGTAATAATTGTAGTAAAAAAGTTACTTACTATACACCAACATTCTATGTATCATCTTTTTGTCCCAATTGTTAATTCAATGCTTCCAGCATGAGTCCTATACTACAATTACAGTTTCTATGTCTGCCTCATTACTACATTGCTTCAATAATATTACAACTAATGTGTTTATATCTTTATATTATTCGAGATCTACAAATACACATTATATCTTATTCATGGTAACTATCTCATAATATTTTCTAATTTCTTTTTATTCTGCATTGCAAAGTTTCTTTCAAAGTGTTAACATTCATCTAAAATACTTAATGGCTTTAATCAATTTTCATATTTTGACCTTCTGGTTAAAACAATTGCACTTTTTGGATATTTACCCACATATATTATTTGGAAATCATTTGATTAAAGTGTGTTCCATTTTTTAAAGTTAGTCTGACAATTTTAGAATGGGTTGCAGTTTACAAATTTAGCTTGTATTTCACTTGTGTGCTTGTCATTATCATCTACCTCTTAGTAATTATGAATAAAAATATATATTTGTTGTTAAAAAGACTCAGCTAGGATATCATTTAAGCATTAATAAAAATCAATAACATATTTTTGTGTAAGTACACTATTAGATATCAATAAAAATAATGAACAAAAAGTGACTAGCAAATTGTCACTCAATATCAACCAATTCATGGGATTCATAAACTTTTCTTTACATTTACAGCATTTTTTAATGAACAGTGTGCTGTATTGCAAGTTTTACATGAACAGTTAATTAGATTCATTACTTCAACCAATAATTTTAATGGTTGTCAAGGGTTCTCTGTTACCATAACCACTAATCAGTTTTCCCACGGGTCAGGGAAAAGTCAGATAATTAAGAAATATTGAGAAATAATTGATACAATTTCATGGAGTCAGGGAATTTAAAATTTTATATATTAAATAATTTAAACAACCCTTTTTTATATGCATTATAGGTAAAAATAAACTTTAAAAAAATTCACTCTGCGCGTGAATTGTAATATAATATACTATAACATATGATATAATGATATCTACATTTATTTATTTTATTCACATATGTATCTCTTTTCTTTTTCACCAAAAAAAGAGACCAAAATATCTCATTTAAAAGAGTTAGATTATAAGTGTATCAAATTAAAAGAGGGTGAACTGTAATATGCATATATTATTTAACATTTTGTAAAACACTTTTTTTAAGTCTGTACACAATACTTTAATAAAACTATCAGATTCTACTAATCTATCTAATTTTTCCGAATATTATTTTATACCAAAAAGCCAGGGAAGAGTCAGGGAATTTGATCTTTGAAAAAGCGTGGGAACCCTGACTAATATTAAAATCAATATCTTCGTTTGATTCATTATGATTAATTTAATTGGGGTTAGATACCAAAAGTATGAATAGTATAAATAATTTTTATTCTTGTTTTACCACAAAACAATCATGCCCTCTTGAGACGATGTTTATGCTTCATAGCACCCATAACAAACTTCGAGTAGTATTAGTGTACACACTTTTTAATACTGCAACTCCTTCAGAATTTTTAATTTGTTAAAATATACAATTGACATGTTAGTTATATGGTATAATATAAACACTAGCTGTAATCTAATGATGCCATGTCGAATGCAAAAATTAGTATCCGATTATAATCACTCATATGCATAATAATACGTAAATAATAAAAATTTCATGCAGTCTATATTTTTTATACACCACCCAATTCTAAACTCCTGTGAAGATAATTTTTGAAAAATAGTATCAATTGTTGTAAGGGAAGATGCAAATAAAACTTTTTTCAGATACTAAAGTACAATTGTTAAACAGTACTAATTCTATTGAAAGTGCAAAATCTAATCATGTGACTTATACTTATTCCATAATTTGTTTTTTTAGCATGGAAAATATTTACATTTTCACAATTTTATTTTCCAGATTTCTTGAAAAACCATGTCTGGAAGTCTTTAATGGACAATGTAATCACAATAACTCGTATATCCGTATGGTCACTACCTCAATGAGAAATGCAAGTTGGTAGAATGGATGCCAATCATTCAAATGAGCAACAGCAGTACTATTTCAAGCACGCTCCGGGCAGTGCAGTGCCGCTCAATGCAGGTGGGGTTGGTCTCTATCCCTCAATTTCAGTTCCGGTGACGGCTGCTGTGCCCAATCTTCTCGGTGTCCCTTCTATACTCACTTCCCCTGGGTCGCCAACTATTCTACTAGGTGCCGGCTCTGTACCATCGCAACAGTCTCGACTAAATCACGTGTCAAGCGGAAGTGATGTCATATCCTCTGTCCAAACCAGTATTGCATCTGCTGTGCCTCAACCACAACAGTTAACATCGAATTCTCAGGCTATTTCACCATCAGTGGCCAAAAAGCGCCGACAAAAGCGTTGCTCTCCTGTTAACAGTTCGAGTCCCAAAAACAACTTTCCAATCCACCTACTCAACAGTGGAGATATGACAGCAGCGCCAACAGAATTGACTCTTTTAGTACAACAAGCAATGCATCCGCCACTTTCTGATCATTACGTTCCACCACCTCCTCAACTGCAAACCTCTTCATATCATCATACTATGACGTCAAGTTCTGGTGGTTTGTCACCCAGAGGAACACCCTGTGGCACTGCAAGTAGTGGAAGCATCGTTGTGACTAGTTCACCGTCAACTGTGTCTACTTATTCCCATCCACCACCTGCTTTGCATGTGCAAGAATGTAATAGAACCTCCCAAGCATCATCAGTGGCTTTAAGTGCTCCTTTGTCATCATCCTCACTGGCGTTCTCTTCGAACCACGAAAACAGTATCAATTTATCTTTTATTCCATCCAATGTTCTTGTGGACGATTCTATTTCTAATTGTACAGTTGACACCTGTGTAACACCACCAGCTATTGGGACTGTACCATTACTTCGCCCGACACTTCCTTTGATACAAACAAATAGTATTCATTCTGATCTAGACGTGCCCAATCCTACTACTGACACAACTGTCTCTAGTTTTTCCAATCCACTTGATAATAACATTATCACATTTGTTTCTACAAAAACTAGTAAACCGCCTTCCGAAACCAGATCAAGTGAAACACCGAATCTTCTAGAAAGTGACACAAATGACTCCACAAATCCTACGTATGCGATTTCCGGTAGTGATATTGTTGATGATGATTGTAGCAAAGAATTTTTATCTCAAGTACACACTCCTTCTACTTCTCCGTCACCCTCTCCTAGCCTGGCACAAACCAAGTGGAAAATGGATCTTGAAAAGCTTCAGTCAACTATTAGTTCTGTATTAGAGATGGCTAATAGTGATGAACCCTATGAGAGTATATTTGTTCTTCCATCACGCATGCGGGAACCCATTCACAGAATTAACTCCATGGGCCCCCCAGATACACCAGGACCAAGTATCTCTCCACGTCAGCCTGCATCTCCCAGACAACAACCATTGCCAAGTTCCCCTGTATTAAGCAATGCGCCGTCTCACCCTTCAAGCTTTTCAACATCTTCTAATTTGTACAGCATCCCCATAACCCAACCTGCAATACCGCAAACCCGTCCCAATCTCACACATACTCAGCAGCGCATCCAGCAACAACCTTTAATCAATACTGGAGGCGCGACCATGCACAATTATTTCGTGGAACATGGACCAGTCACTCCAGGAGTTCCGTCTCCTATACAGAGACCAGTGTTGACACAACATAAACAAACTACTGGAGCACCACAGCTTCCGACAAATGCACAGATCTCAAATTTTCAACCCACAGTCTTTATTCAGCAACAACCACAATCTACTGACGGTCTTAACCAGAATTCAATATCAATTCCTCAACAACAAATTCATTACACAGCTCATCCAGTTCAAGCTCAATCTGTAATTCAACAACATCAACATATACAATCTCAACAACCTTTGTTTATGCATCATGCTGCGCATAGCCAACCTGTACAAGGAGCTCAAATTATTAGTCAAAGACAAGTTTTTCCAGTACTTCAGCAACAACCGCATTCATTTGTGACTACAGCTCAAGTTACACAGACCCAATACACTACAGCTCAATCACCCACATTTCCTTTGCGACAACAACCAGTACAGTCTGTTCAAATGCAACAGCAACAAGTAATTGCGAATGCCCGTTTAGCTACCTATACTGTTCATAAACAAGCTTTAACGGAACCTCAGAATGATATTGTCACAGACAAAAGTACATCTATTCAAGGTTATATTCAACAACCACCTAATATTGTAACTATCACACCGCATAATCTTATTCAGACTCAACCTCAGTTACAGCAAATACAGCAGCAGCAACCAGTTCCACACTTAACAGCACATCAAACTGCGTTGATAAAGTCCGGTGTTTTTTCCACTCAACAGCAGTTCGCAACTACCACATCTTCTGTGTCTACAATAAAAACTAATAATTCAGAACCATGTGAAGCACAGGTATTACCAGCGTCTCAACCAGTCAACAAATTTGCACCACCATCGACACCCACTGCGATTTCACTAAATGCTAGTCCACTTCCAGGATCTTCTCCTTTGGGTGTTGCTAGTGCTTCACCGGTTATTGCTGGCATTCCTGGTGCTTTACCTGTCACAACGACTGCGAAAAAAAGATCAAATAACAGTGCGAAAGGCACTGCCACTAAAAGAAGAAAGACAACCCCAGCAATGTCACAAGCTGAGCAAAAGAAAATGACAGATGGACAAAAAATATATGAAGACATGATTGAAAAACTAAAAACTCCTTCATTAACAACACTAATTCATCAACCGAAAATATCTGCTTTCACTATTGTTTTACCTCCAAGAGGCAGCACTTACGATGCAAAATATAATTGGAATAACGTCATGGAAGAAACAGACTGGCTTGAAGGTAAATCATCCAAATATAAACAGTGTCCTTTCGCTTTAAAATTTCCAAAACCTGATACATCTTTTATTGAGTCTGATCATGATGTATCTTTATCTGAAAAAGAAATAGATAGAATTGCGTCCAGTGAAAACAAATTTATAGCTCAGCATTTATCAACAAATATCCCCGACGGCCCTATGTTGCATATATCTTGTAACAAAACTATGTTATCTGATACAGACTCCCCTTTGAGTCCTATATGTCCTTCTCCAACGCCACAGACATTAGAAAATCAGGTGGTGCTATTGATGTCTAATGATAAACATCACGAACCTTCTCCCACTGTCATTACAGAATCAACTGGACCACCAATGTTGCATATGTTACACCCGTCCAATGGTGCTGACGGTCAATGTGATCGCAGTTCTCCACCACTTGCAATGTTTCACCTGCCAAATCCTCAATTACTCCATAGGTTATCAGCTAATACGTCTCTTTCGAAACCACTTTTGTTGAATGATTCACAACAGAATCCATTAGCTCCAGAAGAAATGTTCCCAACAGAATTACACGTCACTAACCCGTCCGTAACATCGCGTCCAGCTTCAACTGAACTCACAGTTTCTACTGGTTTGTCAACAGTTCAGTTAACTATTAATGGTGCACATAGTGGGTCTGTTTTGAGTTCACAAGGTGGCGCGGGTAACAGTCCTTTAGTCGACTCTGAAACTGGAGAAGTTTTGGGTGTTAGAAGTTCTAATTCTGAGAGTCATCCTGAACAGAAAGAATCTGGTTCTGATTTGTCAAAAGATAAAATTCACCTTACTTTTACATTGAGTCCAAAATCTCCAGACAATGTACAGAAAATGGTAAAAAATATTACGGATATGTTAGGCATCAATTATAACTCAGTAAACTATCAAGTCACACGCACAGATTTCAATACCGAGCTTACAATGGATCCAAAAAGTAGTTTGGGTCCTCAACGATATCAAGAATTGGAACAGAAATTACGCGATCAAATTGCTCCACTAAGTCTAAGATTGCAGAAGGATGAGGCCATTTACGACCAAGGAATAATGACACCTTCAGCAACACCCACGCCTAACAGTTTTACCGCAATGTCTACACGGCCGGGTTTTCTTACATCAACTTCTTCTCCAACTGCTCCTACAATGAAACATGAAGAAGAACAAGTCAGTGTATCGGTTCTTAAAGCTTCTAAGAAAGATGATAACTACTGTAAACATTGTGAAATGCTTGTGCAACCGAATTCTGGAGTAATAAAAAAGTTAAGTGAATTGCAGACCAGCTTGGGGTTTTCTTTGAAATCTGATCAAGAAATTGATGAAATAACTTTTTGTAGTTCTCTGTGTGCAACACAATTTATTCAATGCATTGCTGATACCGACCTTGCTATTCAACGAGCGAAAGATGACAACTTTCTAAATGTTGGATTTACTTCATCTGGTACTTCCGCTTCTACGGTGTCGTCTAAAGAAGCAAGTCATGTAATTGAATATCGACAACAATTTTTCAATGTACCTGTAGTACTGCAGGGACCACCACCACGAAATAATAAATCTCTGCCAAGAAGACAGTTTAGTCAAACGGGTGATAGAAATGGTAACAGGAGAAAATCTGACCAAAAGTCTCTCTCATCAAAGCGTTGGCTTGGTATTCGATGGAAGAACTATTCATTCACTGCGTCTAATCCTGCAAAGAAACGTGTAGTCTTAACAGAAGCTGAAGTGATCGAGCTCTTACATAAGCAAAGTGGTGCTCTAAGACTTTCCGGTGTAACCGACCAAAGAATGTGCGCTCTGTGTCATGTTAAAGGAGACGCAGGAGAAGATGGTCCTGGACGGCTTCTATGTCTAGATATCGATAAATGGCTTCATATAAACTGTGCACTTTGGTGCTTTGACATTTACGAGACTCTTGGGGGTTCACTTAACAGTGTAGATGCTTGTTATCGACGAGCAATAATGACGATGTGCAGCTACTGTGGACTTTATGGTGCTGGGTTGCCATGTTATAATCCACGTTGTTCTGTTGTATATCATTTGCCATGTGCCCAAGCAGCAGGATGTATGTTCTTTACAGATCGGGGAATGTACTGTCAGTTACACCAGCCAAAGGAGCATCATATGCATCTTAAATCTCTATCGGTTAACCGACGGGTCTACATTACCAGAGATGAAAACAAGCAAGTAGCGCGAGTTATTCATGAAGAAGATCAGAAGCACATTGTAAGGATTGGATCTCTTATGTTACACTCTGTAGGACAGTTGCTTCCTCACCAGATCGACAGGGGCACCTTTCATACACGTCGATACATATTTCCAGTAGGATTTACTACTACCCGAATTTATTGGTCAATGCGACGTCCAAGAGAAAGATGTTCTTACCGATGTACTATCCGAGACAATGATGGAGTCCCAGAATTTTTAGTGACTGCTATTGATGAAGGTCTACCAGATGAAACTGTTGTTAACGATTCTTGTGAATTAGTTTGGAAATCAATACTCGAAAGAATAGAACGATTAAGGATCGAACACTCGTTAGTCAAGGTATTTCCTCAGCACTTGCAAGCAGAGGAGCTTTTTGGCTTGACAGAACCTCACATTGTTCGCGCAATCGAATCGTTACCGGGTGTTGAGTCGCTCAAAGATTACGCTTTCAAATTTGGTCGATTGCAGTTGATTGCTGAAATGCCATTAGCAATAAATCCCTCTGGTAGTGCACGCTCAGAACCTAAGATGAAAACTTACTTCCGCCGGCCTCGTTTTGTACATACTGGTAGTTCTGCAAATCGCTCTTTTGTACCACTTAGAATGGCTGGCCCAGGAGACGAACAAACACCGTACAGCAAACAGTATATCAGTAGTCGATCCCAGCAGTATCGAAAACTCAAAGCAGATTCCAAAAACAATGTTATCCTTGGCAGATCTCGAATACAGGGTTTGGGCCTATACGCAGCACGTGATCTAGAAAAGTACACAATGATTATCGAATATATTGGCCAGTTGATTCGTGCAGAGCTTGCTAATAGACGTGAAAAGGAGTATGATGAGCATAATCGAGGCACTTATATGTTTCGTCTAGACGACAATATGATCCTCGACGCAACCATATCCGGGGGTCTCGCACGTTACATTAACCACTCCTGTCAGCCTAACTGCGTCGCCGAAGTAGTCAGTTTTGAAAAAGAAAGTCATATCATTATTTTTGCCAATAAACGTATTGAGCGGGGCGAAGAGCTTACGTACGACTACAAATTCGATTTTGAAGATAGTGTTAACAAAATTCCGTGCCTTTGTGGAGCGCCAATGTGTAGAAAATGGATGAATTAGTGTCCATCTCCACTTTCCTTTCCCTCAGTTTACTCAAAACTGTGGTATCCTTGGACGCCAAATTTACATCTCTTTGGGGTTGTGTTCTCTGTGTATCATACAATTCAATCTTAGTGTGTCAAATGGTTAACAAGTGCATCACGCATTATTCGCGTTTGTAAATAAATCATCCGGAACAAATTAAGTATTTTTCTTACGCTACTATAAATTTCTTCCTATTCTTCTAAACTTTTGTGGTTGACCAAAATATGTTGTTAATGCCCCTTATGTACTAACTCTACCGTGTCCACACATCTTGTACATAACTCTATACATACAAACTATATCGAATACCAGACCCGGGCTAGGGTGCATCTCAATTTTTTGCTGTGTGCCAGTTTATTTCTTTCTACTTATTTTCTGCCAGCACTATTCTTAATATTATGAAACTGTCTCCCCATATTGGTATACTTCAACATTGACTGTACCTCATACATTTGTCTGTGTGTGTTAATAAATATTTAATCATTATATATATAATTATACATATTATATTCTGTATTTATGTACCTATTCTCATACCTAACTCCTTTTATTTCTTTATATAAGGCGTTTTGCTTTGTGCACTATAAACATACTTGATTTAAATATCAAGAGAATAGGTGTGTAACTATTTATGCTTATGCCTTTTACTGATATGTATTTTTTCAGAAAGCACATATAACTTTATTGACCTTGTTTTCCCAACGCGATTGTACAGCATTCATATACAAGATAATATAACTTGATTTTTTCATACTGTAACTAAACGGCGAATACTGTTACTTGCAACTTGTATATAAAACTTATTATGTATGTATTTCAGGCTATTTCGCTAATGTAAGACGACGATATTTTCCGTTGTTATAGCTGTTGTGGCCCTCCAATCCCCACTCTTTGCCCACCCATTGTGTGCTAATCGTGTAAATAGATTTATTGGGCGTTCTGAATGATCGATATAATCTCTGCTCCTATTCTATCCGAGTCCTTACTTGAATCATTGTAACATTGTGTTCCTATCTTCTCGTCATTTTATCCTGGTTAAAAATAAAGTTTAATAATGTCTGTAAAACGATCATTACAAAATCAGCCAACGTTACTTTATATTCCGTCTGACCCTCTTTCTTTCTACAGGATTGTCTCTCATCCTAGACAGGAACACAAGTTCTATTAATACTGTAATTGTATAATCATTGTTTTTTTTGGAATTCACTTATGAGTTTTTAATCAATTAAAGGAGCCATTTCAATAATAATTCACGTCTTTTTTACATACTGCTATTAACATACTTGTCTGTAATTACAATACAATCAGTCATTAATATACTCACTACGATACTACTTTTTATCGTAGCTGACGTTATAGATTTTCTAATTTCGTCTATTTGATAAATATAGTACATTTTCTAGTTATCAATTTAGGTGGATTACATTGGGATTAATTTATGATGTATGCTTAAATTACTGAAATTTACTAGGTTGTCGTATTATAGATTTTTCTAAGCTTTGTATTTTTTATTTTGTCTAGGAGAATAGCCTAATATAAATTTTATCTAATGTAAAGAAAACTTACAAAAATTAAAACATATTGATAATAATATTGTAGTAGATATAGTGTATCAATATTTAGCTAGAAATTTTCGTCTTGCAATTATTAAAATAATTAAATGTACTCTCTTTTACATATAACATTTTGTAATTGGAAAAATAATAAAATTTAATTAAATAGTATCTAACTTTACATTATTTTCCAACATTGTAGAGATTTAGTTATAATTTGCAAACACATTTGCGTATTTTGTTTAAATAATAGTAAATGGTTGTAACATATCAGAAACGGAATCGAATATTATTGCTAGATCATTAGGAAAGAAATAATGTTATGTCTAGCATTTTATGTGCAATATATACTAATTCATTCAAAGAAGTGATGAATTCTTAGCTTTTGAATTGGTTTAATCGATAAATGGTTTAAATTCGCTTATCTTTAACTATCGCCGTAAAGTTGTTTAGACTTTGATTTTTCCATGTATTTTTTCGGTTTACATTTATTTTGTAAATAAATATAAACATACCATATGTAAAATGTTGTAGGTAATTGTGGCACCAAAGATAATCACATTAATATTACGCTTCTAATTATTATTATTACAAATACAAAGATAGTCAATCATGACTTTGTCATTATTATTTGCTATATTTTTAATAACAATCTATTGTAATTTAGTGTGATTATCTTTGGTACCACACTTGCCTACAACTTAATATTTATGTAGAAAATAAATGTTAACCGAAAAAAATAATTCTATTGGTTTAAAAAAAGTAAATAATATTTTTCATATTTTACTAAAAGTAAGAGATTTATTTAATATTGACAGTCCGAGTCCTATCGGAGAACGGATGCACCCGCCCATTATTGTGCTCATTTATCCTAAATAATCGTAAACAAATAAACTTGACTGTACATATTACGAATATTTACTTTAAGATATAACTTATAAAATTATATGTTTACAATATTTGATTGTATATAGCCTATTATACTGTAATCTTATATCTCAAACTATTTATTACACAACTAACTTTTGATAAAGTTTTTAACAGTTGACACAACTAACTTTTGATAAAGTTTTTAACAGTTGATAAAAACAGATTAATTTTCACACATTGCAATTTATAGTATTCGCAATATAAATTAAATGTTGGGGGAATATATACCTGTAATTTGGGTTAGACGGGTTGAAATTCCTCTTCAAATTTTGGATGTGAAATGGGGCTGCTTGACTTATGCCCAATATTCTAAACAATATAATTCTATATAACATTTAATATAATTGTCAAATTATTTTTTATACTTTGCTTACCTATATAAATCGAAATATATATTTTTTAATATATTAATTTTTATCTATTTCATATTTCTTTCATAATTCAGCTATAAAGCTATTTTCATAATTATTATACTCTATGCAGTGTAAGTTGCGATAGAGTTTGGATGAAGACTATTTTGATAAACATGGTAATCGACAGATTAATCCATATCTGTACTGATCAATGGCTCTGCAGATGAATTAACCTGTTGATTACTGTGTCGATCAAACTTCTATGCAGTATAGTAACTTACACTGCATGGAGAATTATATAATTACTTAATTTTGAGCCGGATTTTCTCTCTCCATATAATAATAATATACGTCCGCATGTTGTACATCTTACAGGGAGCGGGTCAGGCAATTGTCGGGTCAATAATTTCAAAGTCGCACAATTTTAAAATACGTTTTAGAAAAGAGTCCCATATTTACACGGAGAAAAAATAATGGATACCTTAAGAAAACCTCTATAAATACATTTGTAGAATTATTTAAATAACCACTAATTCATTATAAAATTAATAAGGTATAAAAACGTTTTTTGGTAGGCAATGAAAAAGCCATATTGAATATGAACAATCTATCCATTTATGTAGAAATAGCAATACATTTAATTACCTACCATCTCCAAAATTATGATGATTTATATAAGTAACAAATACCCAGCCTGTGCAGTAGAATATCTATACCACATAACCCCATGTCAGCAGTGCCCCTTGACAAACTGTAAAAGGCGGTAGAATTTATGATTACGCTAAAATAGTGATTTACGCATAGGAAAAGTAAACCAATAGAGGGTCGAGAGACGACCTTTGGAGGGGGTTACCGATTTATATATTACTGGGCATCCCCCCTAACAAAAAAATCGATGACGTATCTGCCGAACATACCCAATACTAATGAAACAGTCCTGTTTCGAATAATGGAAAAGGTCTATTCGTTTCGAAATTGGAACTAGAGATGCATCTCATGGCATCGCTGACAGATTCAATGAACACTGGTTTGAAATATGTACGATAGGAACATCTTAATTGCCATTGACTTTTATAGAGATGATCTTTCTCAAAATGTTTTTTTGCATTGAGATGTATTTAATCATTATAATTTATATAATCATTATCATTTGAATCACACCATGATTCTCAGCACTATATAAAGCAAGACTTTTGGCATCAATTTAACCTATACATATTGCTAATTATTTTGGAGAAAGTCGTTGTGAAAATGTAGTATTTTTTGTGTCAATTTTTAAGTAAAATCTTCTTTTTATAATTAAATTCTTTATTAATTAATACGTATATTTGGAACTTACAATTATAAATAATACAAAAATAATGTTTGGAAATCATACAATTTTACTACCTTGTAGATATTTAAAGGAGGGAGGAATCAGTACTTTTCCAGATGAATACATAATAGCTTCCTATAAGCCCGTATTATTCGTGAAGTCATACACATAATATTATATACAGGCCTTATTTAGTATGTGCCATAAGTTGGACAAATTAGTTGACAGGCGAAGAGATGGCCAGTACTATTCGGGTTCGCTTCCCAATCACCAGCGAACCCTGCATCGATTACTATAGGTTGCAGGTTCCATTCCTAATCTGTACCGATGAGGAGCAAAACTGCTCTGCAGAGGGATTAATCTGTTAATTACTATACGTGTCTATAAAAATTTTCTTTATCTATTTTTGATTACCATTTTAAGAATGTAATAAAATTAAGTTATTTATATAAAATTAAGAAAAAGCACAGTTTTAATTATATCATATGGAAAATATCAAACAGAAACCTATATATGTTGACCACAGTGATATGTAAATAAGATACCTACTAATATCTTCTAGACATGTGATAACAACACATTTTCATTAGTAGGATCAGTTTACTCTTACGTCATACGTTATACAGTAACGACTAAAAAGTAAACACAATTAAATATTCAAAAAGGACAAATTATATATGTACTGCTTATTACTATATTTGTTCATTTTGCATTGCTCTGCAGTTATTTCGTTTGTTGCACATTGAAATGGATTGATTAAAAAAGCTTTTCCAATATTTAATAAATGTAATAGTACGACTGTCAGTATGGAATTGAATGTTATATGCAAGGTCACATCATATCAAGGAGGTATATAACAACAACATATGCGGTTAATGTATACTAAAGAAAACAGACGATATAATATAGTAATATGGAAAAGAGCCTATGATTGACAAAATCAAAATTATGATTTAATAAGTTTATGTAGTTTTAATCATTTATTTAGTTATGTACGTATAATCAGAAAATATTCCACATTTTTTTGCTCATCTTTCTATATGTAGTTATATAATAATTTTTAGACATAAGTATATTATTCACTTTTTTTAATTTTAAAAACGTTTGCGTGGTACTGTTCGAGCAGTAGTTTTTTTATAGTTAAAAAAATCAGCCGATTTGAAAAAAATTTCGTTAGGAAAGTAAGTGATAACCGTTTTAGATTAAATTTAGTGTTATATTCAGATTTTAATTATTTAAACGTTTTAATGTGTTAAATTGTTTTTAAATTATTTTAAGTAGTTCATTTTTTAATGACCTGAAATTGTTTTTACAAACAATATTTTCAATAGGCCTAAATAACAATCAGAAAATCATTTAACTATTAACTATATAGCCTAGTAATATATAATTAATATAAGTTATTTGACTTCTGAGATGCTTAGGGATCTCCTAATTTTGTCCTATAATTATATTTAAATATGTCCCTGTAATTATTAAATTGTGAAGTAATTATTAAATTGTGAAGTAATTATTAAATTGTGACATACTTATGACAATCTGTGATGTAATTAACTATTATTTTATGTTTAATTAATATAATCTATATATATATATATATAGAAACATCGTACATATTGTAAGGTTTCACCACTATATTAACTTACCTTTAACATAATTACACATTATAATATATATAGCCTAGGTTTAATAATAATTCTATATTATATATATACTGGAACATTCCTTACTATTGTAACGTATATTATTTTGATGTGTAGATTAATTGTAACGAAAAATGCACTATTCTCAATTTCTTTAAGTCTGTCTTACTAACTTCTTAAATTCACATTTTATATACATAACATATAATTTTGTTTAAATTGTCGATATATGTTATTTAACAAAATATATGTTTTTACTTGACAGCAATGAAGGAAAAAGTTTATCGAACATTAGGGAGTTTACAAAGGACAATTTTATACATTTAGTTTTATATACGGGAAAAAATCGTAACGTCATAATTTTAATGTGACTGATTAAATAGCAGAAAATATTTATAAGTGTTACATTTTAGAGACAATTAAAACATTCACTTTCTCTATTTATAGTCACGTTGATTTTCTTTTAATTTTAATATTATTTCGATTTAAAATTTATTTTTCTTAATGTTGCTATTTACTAAATAATATAGGTATAATGCGTTCATGTGAGAGTACCAATAATATATATATATATATATATATCATAACATCCTTACAGTATGTAGGTGAACTAAGAAGTTTACATAATGATTTTCTAAAACACAACTTTTATCAAGAAAATTTGACGAAATAAGGCGACTATACACTCGAGAAAAATACTAACATCAAGGATCTCCAGTTTTGTACAAACTTTATTCTAACTGCGATTCGAAAATATTTATATATATATAAATATTTTTTAATAAATTGTATAATTGTTGATGGGATCAATGATTTTATAAAATATTTTATTCAAATAAATTGTTATTTTATTGCTTTAATTTGTTTCTTCGTGTTTTTCCAAAGTTGTTATTAAATTTAAACGTATATAATTAGTAGGTATTACGTATATCAAGTATTTATATATATATTTAATACGCATTTAAATGTTTAATATGCATCTCAGCTTAATTTTACAATTAACCGGATTCCTCATAAATCCATGTTTTTGTTATTTCATTGAAGGCGATTCTTCTTTTCCTTATACTTAGAAAACCTTATAAAATATTTAATAATCCTGTATTATTAAGAATAATTAAAATGTAATTGGATCAACTATATATTTGTGTGTATATTTGTATGACTATATATTAAGTTAAAAAATTAAAACATTCTTTTACCTAAATTGTTAATATATAATACTATTAACTATTTGAGCGTATGTCTATAAATAAAGTATAAAATGTACTGTATATATCACAAAAATGCATATTTTAATTTTATGGTAATTCTCGCTAATATATATCTCTTGCATATTTTTAATTTTTGTTATTATTATTTTTAATCTATACATTTTATATTGTAATATGTAATAGCGTATTTACATTACAATTTTTATAATTTAATATTTGTTATTTTTACTCTTAAGTTTTACTCTTATGTTTTACAATTAAGATATATTTTTTAATAATGCCAATGACAAATTTCAAATTGACCTTGGCAATAACTTTCGTGCATCATAAGTAAAAGTCAAGTGAAAACTGCTACAAAAATATAATATTGTTAGTAAAAGGTCAGCATAATAGGTGATGTAAAAAAGGTTAAATTATAAATAATAATGCAAAAAAGTATCTAAAATCAGTTTTGAAACAAGGAACGGCGAGCACTATTACTATAAAGTGCTCAACAATAATGACAGCAGGGGCAACGGAATATAATTATTATTGGAGGGGCCTTAAAGAATATTAGAAAAATATTAGGGCATATTAGGCCGTAGTCATTTTGTAGTTATACCTGTACCGATAAGGGTTACATATAAGGGCACTTAAAAATAATATATTAGGGCACTTAAAAATATATAAAATTTGAAAAACTAAAAAGACATCAATTAATAAATCCAAAGAGAAAATTAATAGACTGTATATTACAAAACTAGAAAAAAAGTGTAATGAAATGAGAAACACTTTTATTGAAATATATGAATTATTTTCCTGTATGTTAGTAATGTATAAATAATTTAACAGCTGGGAACTTCTGTGCTTTTATCACATCTAAACCTTAACGAAATAATATAGTTAAATATATCGAAATAATATAGTTAAATATATCGAAATAATGTAGTTATAACGAAATATGCGAAATATATATATTTTATAATTAGTGTTCTTTCGCCTTAGTTTGTTTGTTTATTTTTCATGAATAGTATTGTTATTTATTCATAATATTTTTCATTGATAAATTTTTATTTATGTAATACGATGTGCTACCAATATGCTCTGTGAAATAATAATAATTATTCAAATTCATGTAAAACTCATATAATTTTATAGACATTTTATATTTATTGTAACCAGAAGGAATTAAATTTTCTTATTTTTGCTGGCACTGTTTTTCAAAATATGCAGTATACCTAATCATTTTCTAAATGAAGTCACTATAAATCAAAATTATTGATTAAATATCGCCTAATTATACTACATTATATAGCACCGTAAACAACAAAATCTTTCTTTATCTAAAAAACAAATAATTTTTTTAAATAGTTTTTTTGTTGTTACTAATTGAAAAATATAAACTTTGATGACAAATCTAACAACCATATAAGCATGAAACTAAATTAAATAAAAATAGATAAAATGGTGTAAAAATGAACGTATTAGATCTATAATCAAAACTACACATTACTAAATATTGTATCTATAATCAAAACTAGACATTACTAAATATACTGAATTAGTTCGTATTTTAATTTTTGTATTTGTAATTATGCTTTTTGATTTCCGAGTAACATCAATTACTGCAAAACTACAATAATCAATGTATTTATTTTTTAACTTTGTCACATAAACGGAATGGGAAACTACATCAATCATGTTCTTTTTCTTTAATAATGAAGATAGGTAAAACATCTGAAAGACAGTATTACAAGAATCAATTTTCAATTAAATGAATTAATGCTCTTAGTAAAAAAAATTCTATAAAAAAAGTAATTTCAAATTATCGTTTTTCGTCCATTTTTAATAATCTTATTTTTCATTAGTGTACTATGAATGGTAAAACAAATCAGTAAGACTTGTATCTTATACTACAATTTTTAGTTGAAGGTGTTGAAACATTTTATTAAAAAAGTTAATTTTTTTTAAAATGGTGCCTTCAGAAATACAAAAAATAAACAACTTTTCGTCTCCACATCATAATTAGCATGATTTTCTTTGTTTCAATTTTAAATATAATATGGTATATTACTTTTAATAAATTTGAGTAATATGTTTTGTAATATTTAATATTTATACAATAGTAGGACATCCATAGTGAATTATGATATATTACCCCCTCAGCTACTGATCCATCCACTACAGGCGCCCCTTCAGCTACTAATCCATAGACTCCAGCCGCCCCTTCAGCTACTGATCCATCGACTCCAGCCGCCCCTTCAGCTAATGATCCATCGACTCCAGGCGCCCCTTCAGCTACTGATCTATCTACTACAGGCGCCCCTTCAGCTACTAATCCATAGACTCCAGGCGCCCCTTCAGCTACTGATCCATCGACTACAGGCGCCCCTTCAGCTACTGATCTATCGACTACAGGCGCCCCTTCAGCTAATGATCCATCGACTCCAGGCGCCCCTTCAGCTACTGATCCATCGACTACAGGCGCCCCTTCAGCTACTGATCTATCGACTCCAGGCGCCCCTTCAGCTACTGATCCATTGACTCCCAGCGCCTCGACAGCTACTGCTTCAACAACTCAACAGGGATTACTGGAAATAAATAATATGAGCAGCAAGAACCAACTGCTAATGGCCTTGATATATCGCATTTTGTTGGTAATACAGATGCTTTATTAGATGACAATGTAAAATTCTAACCGATTGATGAGCATGTTAAGGATAGTCATTTTAGATTTCAAAATCCTGTTGGTGATGTGTAAATTAATATTCATTAAACTCATTCATTCAATCACGGTTATATTTACAATTTAAACGAAATAAAACGTAGTAGCTAACTTAAACATAGTTACAACATAAAAACATACTTTTGATCGGTTTATGAATGGTAGTATTGGTAGTATTTGAGTAATCGATTTTTGTACAGTAATGTGTATATTAGTAATTTTTATTGATAGAGCTTTTCATAGATTTTGTAATACGTAAGGTATGTTACCTTTTTTAACAGTATATACACAATATTGAAATCAAACTGTCAAATTTAACATTTATATGAATAAGTTCAATAAGTTCAATAAGTTCAATAAGCAACATATAATTAATATATATTTTGATATGTTTGGCACACCCTTGGAGTAAATTGGCCCCCTATCATTAAATCCTGGATCAACGCCTGAATATACGTAGCAATTTGAAACATTTATTCATTGTTTCGGTTGGCAAATACGATATGTGAAACTGTACCTCATGTTGATGTGTGTTTTTTATAGTGATATTTTAAAGTTTAGTTTGGCTTTGTATTAAAAAATAAGATGTTGCAATGTAGACGATTTATTCATCATGTGTGGTTATATAGCGTGGAAATATTATTTTCGAAATAATAAATTAAAGCGTACCTATACGTGTAGCACCTTTACATGTGAAAAACATTTGTTGTTCTTAAATTCTGTGTGTATTTTTTTGTATGTCTTTTTTAATATATTTTACATTTATATTTAAATGTATATTTACATTTATATTTAAAAATGTATAATATGTATTTATGTTAATATGTATATTTACATTTATATTTAAAAAATATACATTATTGTATATTTTCGAATATTGTATATATATATTATATATGTATAAAAGCTCGGTACGTTTAATATAGTTAATTCATTCTGTTTTCCATTTATGATAAAAACTTCCACCTAACATCATGAAGCGTGTATTTTATAGAATGGGAATCGAAAAGATGTTACATGGTACACGGGGTACAAAAATAACAATTTATTTTTATTTTTTAAAGCACATATCTTAACGTATGATAAATGCACTGAAATGATACAACGTTACTGAAATAATTTCAAATGAATCGGGAAAACAGTCAAAGAGAATTGTGGAAAATAAGCATACATCATAAATGAGGATTTGTGTCTGATAGTCTGGGTTAATAAAAACTTTATTTGAGTAGTGCAGACGGTGAGGAACAATGTAGTGTAAATAGCTATTACGTTGACTCTTAACTTTCGTGATCAACATATGGCGACGGGTAGAAAAGTTCATATGCATCGCACTCGCAGTTCCCGTGAACGATCCTGTGTGCCCGATATTCGGGGAGGCAGGCAGACAAAAGTGGGGCAGGCGTATAGTCGATAATGGAGAGGATGAAACCGTAGTTAACTATAATAAGTTGGTTGGGGTTAGATAGCCGGTCTAATATCACGGATATGGGGATTCCATTTAAGATCTGAGAAAAGCGTAACACCAAGTAATTTCAAACTACCAACTTTTCAACGCCAGGAATAGAATTTGAGTTAGCGATGCCATGATATTTGTGGAAAATAATCAAATTAGATTTATTTATATTAAAATAATTATTAACAGAAGCGTTATTCGGGAGAACAGAGGAAAACATGTTTCTGTGGTTATTTTCCAAATTAATGAGATCGGACTTGTGAAATCTTCTCGAAGAGGCTCTTGTCGTCTTTCATATTTCATGTACTTATCATGTTTAATAAAATCGGCGGTATAAAGGATAAAAAGATAAGGTCCCAAGATTGAACCCTGAGGTATTCCATTCGTTACGGGTGTTCGCGCATATAGATTATTATTATTTTGAAATTATGAATTCCAATACTTTTTTCTGATGCCATGCGAGCGTTCAGATAAGATATAACCAATGTGATGTCTCAAATCATCTTAATATGATGTACGAATCAATATTTTCGCAAAATTTAAAGTCAGTAAATTAAGCAAAAATGTATTATCTTAAAGAGTAGGATAGTTACCCCCTCCCCACCCACTATTGGAACTATATTTTTCAGCCTTGTTAAATATATAGAAGTGTAATAATATAGAAGTTAAATATATTAATTATTATAATTAATTATTACTTTACTATTAATTATTACTTTACTATTAATTATTACTTTACTATTAATTATTATTATTAATAATTAATTATTAATTAAAAATGATTAATCATTAATTAATTGGTACCACCGATTGGGTTTAAATTTGGAACTTAGCTCTGCGAAACTACTTTGAACATTATTTGTGTTTTCTTTTCACATCAAAAGAAATATGTCATATTAAATATTTAATCCAAATTGTGACGGGATCTTTCTTTCTAACTTGATTTATTTAGTAGTTCTGAGACTCGGGGTTTAAATTTCGGGATATCGTCTCTTCAGGCAACACTATCACTGTATATAATTAGGACAATATGAGGTTTTGCTAAAATCTAACCCCCGATTTTCGCAATTCTAAATATAATTTTCAAAACAACATTTTAGGATTAGCAAATATGGTATAAATCAATAAGAATTCTTATTATACATTGTACAATCAAATATGTGTGTGTATACTATAATGAATCGGTTTGGAAAAACTAACAGTAATGTTGTATGTATGTATTTATATGAAAAAGAAGTGAAATAAAAATGTGCGATATAACCTAAATTGTTAATGATATTTTATATTTGAAATAGGATAATCATAATTAAATACATTATTTTTATAAATTAATTGAATATTTGATTTAGTTATGGTGCTTGTTTTGAAATTTAAAAAGTGAAAGATAATAACTAAAATAATTATTCTTAATTTTACGTACGAGGCTGTTAAATATTTCAATATAATATGAATGCCTTCAGTTAGAAAATGTATAGATGGAGTGATAAAAATATTAGGTGTAGATGTAAATACACAGGCACAACTTTCAGATAATATGTCAAATTATATAAGTTTTGTATTGAAAATATTTGACAATACAGATGCAATTTATCTTCAATTGAAAGAAAATCAATTAGAATGAAAAGACTAGTTACAAAAATACAAAAAATATCAGTTTAACATACCTTTTCACGGTATGCTGTTCAAAATCGCTGTTAACACATACATATCATTATCAGGTTGTTTTATGTGAAAATAAAAATATATCACACACTCAAATCTGAATTACTGTATATAAATAAAAGTATAAAAAATAGAGCTCTCAACAATTAAAATTGAAGCTGCATAATATCAGAAATGATAATGTTCTCTTTGTTTGATGAATGATGGTCACTTTTATTTACTATGTGTAGCAGTCCTTTAATTTGGACACGTTTCACTCTTTTCACTCTAGTCTTCGTCGTCACTGCTGGAAGAGTCATGGAATATTGTCATAGTTGAGGACTGATAGCGCGGTTGACTGGGTAGGGATGTATCTGGACCGCCACCTATCAGACGCTCTAAGTTATTAGCCACCATTGACAGACGTCTGTTCAAGGTGTGAACTTCGGATATTTCCTGAAGGCGATACCTCTCACGTTCAAGATTAGCAGCCGCGTGGCGTTCTATGTTGCGTCGCCTATCATCCAGTTCGATAGACATAAGTGTCAACATCATGGCCAGTTGATCATGTCCGTTACGGAGGCGATCTGTTACACGGGTAGCTTGGCGAATAGGAGCAAGTCTTCGGTACTCCAGTGCGGGACTCTCTGGCCTTGCAATCGGAGCAGCTGGGACAGGGGTGGCGCTGTTAATGTTCCCTGTCAGAGAGCCATTGCTCATGCGTTCCCGTTGTAAGAGTGGTCGTGTTGGCGCATGAGTTGGGACAGATGGTGAAGTGGTCGTAGGAGATGGGATGACTGGAGTTGAATGTTGGACTTGGATTGAAAGATGGGGTCGTACTGGAACTGTTGACGATGCTGGGTCTGGAACTTGTACCGTTGACGATGCTGAGTCTGGAACTTGTACCGTGTTGGAGTTAGAAACCGCAGTAGTCTCTGACACTGTCCGTGGTGGCATAGTGACTGGAGCTGTTACCCGGTTGGAGTTGGAAGCTGGTGCTGTTGGAGTTGGAGTTGAAGTTGCAGTAGAGGATACAGTTGATGCATTTCCACTTTCAGTATCCACATCTCGCGACGGTCTACGAGCAACCATAGGTCTGTTGGCCTGTGTTACACCTGTATTTGATCCGACTCTTGGGGGTCGAGTCTGTGTCGGAGGTCTAGGAATCATTCCAGGACGAGTGGCTGGCATGTTAGTGGGAAGTCCAGTACTACTGGAACGCCGTCCTTGAGTAGTGGAGGAAGAATTATTTGTGCTTGAGTTCTGAGCCTGCGGTCGCACAATTCTTCGGGGACCACTGTTGCCACTGCCACGTCGAGTGGCTTGGTTTCTAGCAGGTTCAGCTGCGTTAGGAGGTTGAGGCGATTGTGAAATGGACGGAGGCTCCGCTTGAGAAGTTAGAGCAGGTTGTCTAACAAGGGGCTCTGCTGTTGTAGCAGGCTGTGTCAATTCTTGATTATCATTAGTTGTAGTAGTCGTGTTGAAAGACCTTAAAAATTCCGAAGTCGATTGCGTTGTTGGCTGCATAGATGTTATATTTACAACCTGTGGAGTTGGTCTTTTTAGTTTACCTATAGAAGGTAAGTTTCCCATACCAATTTCACTTGGTTCATAATGGCGATGCTGATGTGAGTCGAAGAGACGCAATACCCCGCGCCAATTGCAGCTCTCCTCTTGGCATTTAACACGTTTGCGACCGACTCGTTCGTTAATCTGTTTGAAAATAAAAATGAAAAGTAAAGGAAAAATAGAAAAAGAGTTATTAACATATTTGGAATAATTTTATTGATTTTAAATTATACCCAAACGAAGAGTACAAAAGTTGTTAAGTTGAAGTTTGTATCATCTCCATTTCTTAATATATTCTAACATACAAAAAGGCACAATCAAAATCTGCAACCTCAGGTACCTTATTTATTTATCTTAATATGAGTTCATACATATATTTTCTCAGTAAGTGTTCTGTGTCCTGAGGTAATAATTTACATAACAATTAATTATATTACTTTTTAATTATTTTAAAATAATACATTCTTATTAGTTTCAATTACTGTATAAATAATTCTCACAAAATTTTAATTTTACCGTATCATTAGCACGATTATATATTTTCATCAAAATTTTTAAGAGATTGTTGTTTTCTGTATATATATACATATCGATCATATACAAAATTATATACAATAAAATAAAATTCGACTAAGAAGTATCATTACGCGCTCTGAATTGTCTCACAATACTGGTAAAATAAATAAGTGCAAAATTGAAAAGTTTAAACAACATTTTAAATAGAAATTTAATATAATATATAATAAAATAAAATGTATGATACTATAAATCTTGTATACAATAATTGTTTGATAAAATTGATTGGAGCCATCAGGCAAAATCAGCTCACCAGATAGAAAGAAAAGAAATAAATCAGAAATAATAAAATATAAATCAAAAGAAAG